>JAOEGS010006356.1:13664-42931 GCA_025447755.1 Corythornis vintsioides | reverse complement strand
AAAAAATTAAAAAAAATAAATTTCTCCAGGAATTATTGTGTCACAGATGGGCTTTCTGCTTTCCATACAGAAATGGAGTGAAATTTCAGTGTGTTTTAAGGCTCCACAGAGGCTGTAGCTAAGTTGACATGACACTGCAGGGTACCCCAGCATCCTCCATCTGCCTCCAAGCCTTCCCACGGCAGGTGTGAGCCCCTCTGCCAGCCCTGCACCCCCCACTTCATACCAGAAGCACCCCAGTTTACAACCCAGGCTCTTCCCTGCTTCAGCTTTTATGAGAGACTGTAAGGAAATTTCCATAGGTACTCTTACCTATCATCAAGTCTAACAAACAGAACTTTTCTCTTTGTCTTTTCATCTGGTAGTACAACGTCCTAATTTTAAATGGAATTTTAAAGAGTTTACCCAAAGAGATTTCTCCTCAGGTCCCTTAGAAGGATGTTTCTCTAAAGGAATCTCATGAGAACTTTCTATCTGTTCTTGTATGGCAGGCATGGGCTATTAGACATTAATTTTAAACATCTTTTCCTGCATGGAGCTGCATTCTAGCAGGTTTTGGTGGTGCAAGTAATGCTCTGTGAATCATTTGAATACAGAACTCAGAATCTTCACAAGGGGAGAAAATCACAGACATCAGAAGGCACACATTGCTGCCTGCCCCGACCAACTGCACCCCAAAGAGCTCCCAGATTAAAAGACAAGCCCTTTTGGCAAAGTCCTCTCTGTACCCTCAGGGGCTGGTTCTGCTGTGGGGACAGGAGCTCACATGGCACAATAAATAAGGTGAGGATTTCATGATCGTTATCTCTGTTTCCTGCTGTGCTCTTGTGACATTAAAATACCTTGCACTATTATCTGAAAATCTGCTTTCTCAACTTCCCCCACACACTGTGTGAACTCAGTACCTCCCAGGAGCTTTTGGTCTCCACCTTCTGATCTGCTTTTTAATACAGTGCTTTGCTTTTGGTATGTTTTAGCTTCTGGTCAATTTATTAAATGTACTTTGTTTCCTACCTTTAGTGTAGGACTTGACCCTCTAACAAAGTTTGTTGACATAAGATTTGCCAAGAAATGTTGGAGCAGGTGATCCTTGAGATCTCTTCCAACCTGATATTACTGTGATTCTGTGAAAATTTTGAAAATACTTATTTGCAAAGCATTGTTAAGAATTGTCTTTAATAACTTTACTGTATTATTTCTCCCCAGAAACTCTCCCAAGTGTCCATGTAGCACCTGCACTGCTCTGTTTGTGAGGATATGAGGGAGAAGACTCCAGTGAGGCTGTTAAAAGAAACTGCACTGTGAAGGCTTCATCATTCCTCCCTTGTGAAGACTGCAAGACTCTCTGCTCCAGTTTACTGCTTCTTTGTTCCCAATGACACATTAGAGGAGAGGGAGCATTTGTTTTGGCAGTGCTGGATTAACAGTTGGACTTAATCTTAAAGGGCTCTTCCAACCAACAGGATTCTATGAGTCTGATTCTGTGTCTGTTCCTTTCTGAATAATGACCTTTAGGTTCCTTCCTATTATCCAAATAGTACTTGTTGCTGTCCAAATTAATTTTAAAATAGTAAAATATAAAAGAGGAAAAGAATGATTTCCTGTTCTACAGTGTTGGATACATCAGACAACACAGCCATTTGACAGTATGGTTTGAGACAACTGCACTGGGCTGTGGCAGCTGTGGGCATGCAGGGGACAGCAAAGGGTGGTTCTGAGCAAGTGTATTCTCAAGATAGTCCCTGTTACTTGTGCAGTTTCTTGGGATTATGTCTACAGGAGCCAAAGTACTCCAGGTTCCTGTTCTTTGAAGTAAGGAAAAGCACAAAACACTGTTTGAGGTGTTTTGTTAATAGAATCCAAGCATGCAGGTGGACAGAGCTCTCCTCCCACAAAGCCAAAATACATGAACAATTAATAAAAGGTCTTGAATTCAGGGGATTATTCTGCCTGTGACTTAAGCCTGAGGAGGATCATTATCAGCAGCCAGCAGAGGATCTATAAATAACTCACAGAGCCCAGTTTAAAGCGTTAGTTTAGCCTCTCAGTGGAAATTCAGTGCATTGTCTAAGTGTGGTTAGAGGCAAATATTATCTTAAAACAACTTATTGTTTTCCTTCACAGTGGTGAGGAAATCAGCATTTCTTGTTATCAGGACAAGTGACATTATTTCAGCCCATCACTAACAGCTGTGGCAGAACAGGAAGAATGAGGCAATGCTACAGTTCCCCAGCAAGCAATTCTTCTCAGAAATAGGGAGGAGTTGAAATTCTTATTCTGAAAAGCCTATCTTAACAGTTCTGGATATCAGCATCTTAGAATGGTTTGGGCTGGAAGGGATCATCTACTTCTAGCCCCGTGGCCAAAACCATTCAGTTTACCCTTTCCCAGGCAGGATTTTTTTTCCTGCATGGCAAAATGAAGATGTGGAGAAAGATGAGTGACATCAAATGTGTAAAAACTTGCCATAAAAGCATGGTGACCAACTGCTGTTCTCCATGACATCAAGAACAGAACAAGAATTAAACTACTTTCTTTATGGCAAGGAAAAAAAAATATCTTAAATATTAGGAATAAATTTCTAACTACATTTTAGCACTACAGGAGATTATTTACAGAACTGTGAAATCCTTATTGCTTGGACATACCTTTGAACAGGATATACAAGTATCTGTGGGAGTTGCTAGACCTAATCTCAGAGAATGGAATTGATGGCTGGAATTGTACCTAGTCCTACATTTCTACAGTTTCTGAGACCTCTATTGTAGCAAAGCAGATCTTCACTTAAATGTTGTACCCTATAATCAACCCCCGCTATGCTTTATTATCTTAAATTGGTCATTGAATAGTTTCCTAGGTAAGAAAGTTCAATGCATAATTTATAAGTTGCTTTGTAGGCTAGTAATGGATGTATATTAAGATGCATTTTCCATAGCCTAAGAAACTCTCATCACATTTGGCCAACCTACAGACTCCTAAAAATGCAGGAGAGAAAATCCATTTAAAAAGCAGCCAGCAGTAAGTGGAGTGAACTGCACACATTCAGTATTTGATCATCTGAAAGACCAGTTGTATTTACTGCTATTGCAATCACAATACAAAACTCAATTCCCAGAAGCATTCCCTGGGAGAGAGCAGTGGCTGTTAATGCAGCAGCAAGATGGGCAACCCAAATTCAGGGCAAAAGGTGCTGGGCAATGACCCAAATATGTTTTCCTGAGCTGTGAACTGGTGAATGAGAAATGAACATTTCAGTCGTTTGAGATCAGCTCCCTCACACAGAATGTTTTATTTTCCCTACCCCCAGCTTGTTCTGATTTCAAATGTATGTCAAAGTTATTTTTTTATCCTTGAAAATTAATGAGAATAAGTTAATTTCTCATGCAGAGATAAAGATGAACGCATGGCTCCTATCAACAATTTTGCCTTTTGCCAGTGCTTTACTTAAGAGCTCATAAAACTGATGGGTTTGTTCTAATAAAAAGGAAAGCCCTTGAGACCTCCTATTCCCTGTCTGCACAGAGCTGCACAGATGAGGGCAAGCTTCTCATAAATCCCTGTGGCCTGAAAGCTGTAGTAAACCTAATGTTAATGGAAGACAAGAGGCATTCTCAGGCACGTGCAGCATCAGGAGATGTTAACTCTGTTTACCTGCATGCTCCAAAGAAACACATTCAGAAAGCAGAAGGGAGCAAGGCAGGCAACTCACGAGGCAACCTCTTCATGTGACTGTCTTGGCTTATTACCCACAATCTTCTTTGTTACCTCCACTTCCATCATCAGGGATTTCAGACATGGCTATTAGTTTGTGCCCAAGATGTCATCAGTGTGAAAAGCTACCACTTTGCTTAGCGTTTTCCACCTCTCCCAGGACCCTGCATGCCCTGTGACAAGGAGGTTGTTATTTATTTGTCACAGTTTATGCCTTTTCAGGGGGTTCTCTGGCTGCTGTAAAGAGAAGTGATCACCTTCTCTGTACAGCTGCCAGATAGGATTGCATTTGAAAGCAGTTTCAAGCCTTTTTTTGCCATGGAGATGATGATCTGGCCCTAAACCATTATGAACTTAGATTTTGCTTAACATTTTCAGTAGTGAGTAATACCAAAGGAATTACTGATGTTCTTTAAGCTCTTTGAAAAAAATAAAGCACTGTGTCAGCTTTAAACACCTGTACATATGGCAACACAACCACTCCCAAGCAAATACTTGTAGAATGTTTAAAAACTTAAAATTAAAACATTTTTAAGGAGCATAAAATTCAGGCAGACTTGGGTGTTCTATTCATCCTTTACTCCCAGGCCTTGCTAAGCAGCTGCCTGCTCAGCATTGCTTGTGTTACTCCTCACAAGTGTAGCAGTTCCAACCATGATTATTTGGCTAAGGGTGGTATCCCCAGGGTGGGGGGAGCTAAACACTGCAAGCTTGAGATAAACAGAAGGAGTTTTTATCCTGGTTTCACTAGGCTAGAATACTAGGCCAGCCATCATTTGTAGGCCTTGAGAGGTTTCCAATCAGCCAGGGCAGCTGAGCTGAGTTGGCTACAGGTGGAGCCCATCCCAGGAACAGTATAAAGGGAAAAGTTTGGGAAAAAGGAGGTTCTAACTGGTTCTGCTATTTTTCCTCATCCTTCTCATCCTTAGAGAGGCCTGTTCATCATTCTGCTTCTAATGGCTGCCTTTCTGTTTGTTGTGACCACCATGCGTTTACTGGGCTGAGTATAACTTTGTATGCATTATACTGGTAGCATTATTAATAAGATGTTGTTGAATCATCAAATCTGTTTTCATTTGGACCTTGTGAGTCTTCTTTGCTTTTCCTCATTCTCCTTGTTGGCTGGAGAGGGGTCATTGAGTGATAGAGCAGCTTCTGTAGGTTAGGCACAAATACAAGCTAAGGGTAGGCAGCTTTGTACCTAGGACCTGATAAGGAGCTAGGTAAAAGATGAAAAAATGGAATCCAAAATGATTTATCCAAAGTAAAAAAAAAAAAAAAAAGCAGGAAAAAAAAAAATAGTTCCTGAAAAGAAACTAAGAGAAATTGTTTATTTTGAGGGTAGTCATCTGCAGATGTAGGTGTGATGTGTTTTCAGTATGGATGCCCTATAACAGGCAAGTAGAGAGGGACTAGTTTTATGCAAAACCTAATTTTCAATAGGCTTTAAAATGTTATTTCCTGCTCCATGTTTTTCTAGTCTAGACTCATATTTACCTATGTAGCCCCTGAAGTGAGAATAAATCTTATCTCCAATTAAGCAAAGCTGTGTTTGTTACTGCTATAAATTCTTGTTTATTTTATGTAAACACTGAGGACAGGAGCTCTTTCTTAGTGAAAAATGGTGTTTTGAAGCTAAAAATCATAGGAATGGCTCCACATGTTGTGATGTTCAGATGAAATCTGAAGCAGGAGAATTTTCTTCTGCCTGTCTAAATGCCATCCAGGTACATTATCTCTGTAGCTCAAGGCAGAGAATGGCAACTAGCATCCTCGACTGAGGTTTTTAAACAGCCAGAAAAGAAAATGTTTTAGTTTGCAAATATATTCTATAATTTTCTATCAGAAGCCATACACTGGGACTTAAAAAATTGCATGTGAGTGGTCTGATGGAAATAATTGCCCCTGAGGAGTACTCAAGTCTTTTGAAGAGCTTATAAAATAGTCTGAAGCCAGAATTTTCATTATTTTTTTCAACCTGGTGATTGGAAACTTGTTTTTAATTATCAGATGTAAGTAGAAATGGCCAAAATGTTTCTGGATCTTTCACTATTAACTAAATAGTTATATTCCATCCTGGGATTTGCTGTAATGCTGCTGAGTTTTCAGTTGTCTGAAGCTGCCAGATGCCCTGCAAATGTTCAACCAGCTGCAATCAGCATTTTCCTGACTTTTCCACTAGAAGATCTCCACAATTCTTTTTCACCTTCCTTCTGTCATCTATCTATGTGTTCCTTGAATCCTTCTCCCAAGGAAGTGTCCAAATGTGATAGGTATCAGAACAAATCTTACAATAATCCCTTTAGCATCTAAAAAACAACTTGCAGCACTGTATTCTAGCAGAGGTGGTGTCTCAAAGTGCTTAATATGCTTCTAAGAGGACTGTGATTATGCAGAAAAAAACCTAGATAAAGCTGGAAAACCAAAACTTATGTTTTTCTGTCTGATTTAGTAATGGCTGAAGTTCAAGCACTGTTGGCAGTGGCTGGTTTTTATTCTCTCTGATAGCCTTTGACCTCTTTCAATGTTTTTAAATTCTTCCCTTTTGTTTAAAAACAAAACACAAAATTACCAATTTAATTGCTCTGCTTCCCAGCAAGGCTATTATGAAGCTGACAGTTCAGAGCCTGTCAAACAGATCTGTTCCTTTAAAACCTCTGCATAAGTTAATATATGACATATATATCAAAAAGTGTATCTATGCTTTTTATAAAGAAGGAAAAAGGAAAGGACATGGGAGGACAGAAGTATCAAGAGTAACATACATTTTTGATTTGAGCTGGTTTTATCTTGTGAAAAATTAAAACATGTTTGGCACTGTATTGAAGATGATAAACTGTTTGGAATGGGAGCTCTGGACCCAGTGTGACTCAGTCTTTCAATTCTGGCTTTATTTCTGTTCCTATTTCAAGGAACAAATGTGTCAGTAAAAGGACCAAGGTAGATTGATAAGTTCAGTCTTGGCAGTTATAAATTACTTCTGGTAGTCCTCTTATGACCTCACATAAAATCCATGCTAAAATACAGTGACCTTGGTACTCGTGCTTCACAAAATTGTGAAGTTCTCCCACCTCTTTTTTCTGAGACAAAGTCATATCCTCTGTCAGCTCTAGGATTTTCAGCTCCTTTTAGGGCTTGACCTTCCTGACTGCAATGTACCATCTGACTTTAAGGACCCAATATAGGTGGGTAAATTGGAAAGCTCTTCTTATAATCCCCAGTGTGGTCATTTAGAGTGACTGTTTGGAAGAGCTGCTCCTTTTCAGCATTGATATTTAAAGAAGCTAGGAAGACAGACTCTTAATTTGTTATTTAAATTAGATACCCCAAGTTAGGCAGTGTGATAATCTCCTTTGATCTTACTACTGCTCACTGTAGGATGTTCACTTGCACTCTGAAGTAATTTCATAATCATGATGTAACTGACTTGTTGGTAGCTTGATTTTAAAGGTTCTTTGCATTTATTACTGTGATAGCTTGTAGCTTGAACCCTGAAAAATTGCCATGTGCACATCAGCTGTGTGGTGCTGTGTTACTGTGTGTAGTCACTAGACCCCAACAATGGTGTTCAGCAGGGGACCAGCCATGGAAAATGAGCTATTTGGGCAAAGAGGTAAGATTCTGTGATAGCTTTCTACCAACAAAGGAGAGAGAAGCTGGTAAAACACTCCATTCCTTTCCAGACAGGTCCTTGTAAATTTAGGGGGAGGATTTTGTACCACTGGCAGCCAGACAACCACACTAGATGCACTGGCTGGCCCTTTCTCTAAGGGTGTGGACCTGCTCAAAGATGACAGAGGAGCATGATGTAATTCTGAGAAGCCTTTCCAGCCCTGCTTTTTCTCCTGTAAAAAGGTTTACATGGCTTTTATTTCTTAATTTTGGATTAATTCTGATAAGAGGCTTTATGGCTCAGCTAAGTAGGTTTGTGGTATTATATTTGCTGAAAGATAATAAAGACAGGGATCACTGAATTGTATCTCTGGTTTCCTGAGACTATTCCCTTCATTTTAGCTTGAGGTGAGTCTTGTGTCACAAGACCACCACATTTCTCAGCTACACAGATCTTAACACCTTACTGACTTGTTTACATGGCAGTTTGGAAAAACAGCCTCTTCTCACATGATCTTGTTCCAGCAAAGCAAGCTGGAAATGTGATATATAAAATAATTCACCAATGCCACTTTCAGATTTCAGAATAGCTCTTTTTCTTCTCATTCAGTCTCATAATTAATTATCATTATTCTGAGGTCATCTGTAAATCAGTGTGGCACTAAGAAAATCAGGTTATGTAAAAATAACTTCAACAGAAATCAGGCAACTTGTAATTTTTTATTTTTTTTTTTTTACTATAGGGAAGAATATCTTAAATCCCAAAGTTGTGTTTGGAACAGTGCCCTCCACCAGTTTTTAGGAGGATCTGCCATGCTCCATTAAGCCACTAATCCATCAAGTCCAATCTTCTCCTCTCTTCTTGGCACATGCAAGGTGCTTCAAAGGAAGGCATGTTGCCCACCCTGCACTCAGCCAGGTTTGCCATTTGAATAGTCCATTGTGCAAAAGCCATTCCAACCTTCTTGTCCAGCCCTTGTCCCACCTGGTTACAGATGTAATTGTGGCACCAATGACCCAAGACACCAGTTTAATAATATTTAAGGTTATGTTTATGCTCTTGATTGGGTCTGTCTCTCTGGAACTGTTAGTTTTGTGTGCATTGCTTCTCATGTTCATTCTCATTCCATCCCCTGTTTCTACTCCATTAAATCTGCTATGATTTTAAACAGGCATTAGAGGATGTTTCTATTAAACAGCTATTTGGTGTAGCAAAGCAGCCTGAACTGATCAGAGCATTTCAAGAGTGCTCCACTGAATTTCTTCCATTTCATTCAGGTTCTGGTATCTTTTCATCTGAGGTGAGAAGTTTCTAATTCAGATCAATACTTTGCAGTTTTCACCCATGCCTAACAAATGTTAATGAATTGTTGGTTAAGGGATCTTATGTGTTGTCAGATACTAGAAGCCTTGGAAATTATTTTCATTCTTTCTGTTGATATCATTTGCTGTTTTATCACTTTCTGGGTGTAACATTTTTGCTTCTCTGCTATCTTCCTTCAGGATTTCATTTACTGTTTGAGGGCCTGGGAAATATTTTGCAGTATTTTCACTTTTCTTTTCCTTCTGCTGTCTTGCACCTTGGTTATAATTTAGTACTTTAGCATCATCTTAGTGACTCTGTGTGTGTGTCTGTATGTATATATTATAGTCTAGGATTATATTGTATGTTCTGTACTGCTGTGTTCCAAGGGCCTGCACCAGGGCAAAGGGGACTCTGAGGTAGTGACTATGTATTTATAAAAGAACTGAAAGGGGAAAAAAAACCCTCAAGATGAGTACCTGAAAAGAGATGATAAATGGGTACTGGAAAATGCAGATCTTATCTAGGCTGGTCTGGGTAGAGTTCTCTTTAAGCACTCCATGGCAGAGAGTAACTGAGGGACCAGGGGAGAAAATAATTCTAAGAATGTAATACAAGGGGGAGAAAAAGGTAGAGGAGACAAATGGGAATAAAAAGCTTATACAAAACATGACATGGCTGAGAGGGCAGAAGAAAACAGTCCCAACTTTGGCTGGAGTCCAGTAAAACACTGTCAAATGCAGCAAGGATTGATCCAAAATGACCAGGTAACATTTAACTTGAAGTCTCCTCCCCCAGTTTTCCTTATTTTTCCTGTCTATTTTTCTTTGTGGGATGAAGAGTTGGGTTTAACATCTCAGTTTGTCCTGTGGAGTTTTCAGTTCCTGCAGAAGTCAAGGGCATCCTAGTGCCTTTTATCTGGATTTTATCTGTGGCTTCCTCAGAACTGGATGGTGATTATTTAATTGCCTCAGCATCATCAGACAGTGGGGAATCTAACAGGCCTAGAGGGAGGGACTGTTAAGGGAAGTCTTTAGCAATCCTTTTATGATCTAATGAGCTGGGCTGTATTAATTATGGGGGGCACCATGGGGAGAGAAGGATGACAATCCAGTCCCACTCATGCTTTCTGCCACTCCATCTCATGATCTACTTCATTCTGTGCTGATGTCATCTCTGAAGGTGATGGGAACACTTCCCTCCTCCCCAGAATCTTTTTCATTTCCTCCTGGGTATCTCTCAGATTTTTGGACAAGCCAGCTTATGGTTGTTGGTCTTTTTAGAACTTTGTGTTCACAACAATTTTCACCCTCCCCTTTTTATAATGCAAATGAATGTAATTTGAAATTTCTGTTGTCTGATAAAAGGATTTTCATTACCAAGTGTCAAGAAGAAAGAACAGAGAAGTCAAGATACATTTCTGTCACTTGTGTGACTGAGACATCATTTCTCAGTCATGTGCTCAATCCTTTCCATTTCTGGGTGTCAGACAGAAAAACAGCAAACCTTTTAGCAAGAGTGAATCTGAAATTATACAGAATTATGTTAAGTGCTATTGGAATCTGAAACTGGGCTGTTCAAAAATGGACAAAGCTAATAGTCTGTTTTAAAGTGAAAGTGCCCTGACTTCAGAAGTTCAAGTTCCCCTTTGATGGCTTATGATGTAATGTCAAAATAGAAAGTTTGAGTGTTCTTATCTAATACTGCAAGTTAGCTATTTTTGATTATTACACATGTAAAAGATTTTGTTAATTCCAGAATCAAATTTTTGCCTCAGAAGTATTTTTTTTTATTGTAAAGTTAAAAGTAGGTCTTAGCAGGTGTTTACACCCAGGATGTGCATTCACATGTGTGTTTTTAACAAGCACTTGAATAATATTTATCTCTTCAAAATAACTCCACGTCCACATTAAAATCCACAATGTGCAGATCCCTAGTCTTCTAAAATCTCTGCCTTGACAGACACCTATTTCTGCCAGTCAACAGCTGGTTCATCCAATAAGGAAACCATTTGTATCATTTTTCCCTTATAGACTAGTTTTGATGCTCAGTATTGCAATTTTTCAGTGTTTAAGCCTTGCTATTAAGGTGAAATTTCTCTGTATTGCTTTCAAATCACAGTTGAATTGAGAAGCCTGGGGTGGGGGAGATTCTTAGGCAAAGAATTGTTGCAGGCAGTTTCCACATGACAGCTGTGATAATGTAATGGAAAATATTGAGAGATATGGAAATACCTCTATTATGCTCATATAAATGTTTTCTGATGGGCAGATAAGGCATTTGAACACTTAAATGAAAAATATTTCCTTATATCTGTCATGTTATTGGAAAGTAGCTTGTCTTCTACTGTTCTTCTGCTGAATAAGCATGTTTTTCATCTTCTGAGTTTTAATGGGAACTGTAGTTGCTGTTTACTCCTAAAAACCAGGACGTGAGTGTTTTAAAAATTAATTCAATCTATGAGAGTCTCCAGGGATTTACTTTTCTCCTTCATTCGTCTGAGGTACCATTCTAGCTGGATTTGGCTGTGTTCTCAAACCCTGGGAAAATTTCTTCCAGCTTTTCATGAAATGTGGCTTACTGTTTTATTTGAAAGCCAAACATGAAATTCAAACTCTGCTGAAAGTGATTGTGATGTTTCCATCGACCTGAACTCACCAGATAGTGACAACATCCATGTAGGCTTTTGCTTTCCTGCAGTTGGGAAATGAAGTCAGCACTGTGACCTCCATAGCTTTGTGCCAATGCCTGCTCACAGGTGCTGGGCTACCCCAGGCACTGCTGCAAGACAGGAATGCTGAGGTTCTTTAGCTGTTTTTTTTGTCTCTACAATCATCTTCCTCCTCAAAACATAGATTAATTGAATGGGACATTTGCCTGTTGTGCAAAACAGAGTTATTCTGATTTTCATGGCAAAAGATACTGCATCTTCACTATAAATTGTTCCCTGAGGCCAATTTAAAATATAAGTACTGTCACTTCTTCCCATCTTTCCTGTCAGTCAGACTGAAGATTGTTAGCAGTAAGTGTAGTTTCTTCACTCAGAAGCATTCAGTTTGATTTCCCCTCTCTGTTACTGAGCACCTCTCAGCTGCTAGAAGCTTTGGCACTTCCTCGCTCCCTTTTCTGACAAGTGGCATTTTCTTACAATAAAGGCAGGAAAACCATAACAAAAAGATAAATAGGAGTTTGTTGTTTGTTCTTTTTTTTTCATGAGCATGTATATGGGATCTCCAACCTTGCAGGACACCAGAATGTGGCACTAATTAAAGGTGTTGTATGCTCTGCAAAAGCAGGCTGTTGGCATCTCTTGGCTGCTTTCACCAGACCAGTATGTAGCTTCCCTGTCTCTTATGGATTCTGATTAATGAATGTCTTTGAGCACATTTCCAAGATAAGATGTGGCCTCTGCATAAGAAATTGATTTCCTCCAAGGTAGCAAAGAGGCTGTTTTGGATGACCCACTGAGTTGCTGTCACTCAAGTAGTTAGTACCTGTGGTCCAGCGTTATCACCTATTCCACAGCAGCCCGTGGCAGGAAAGATTACAGGTTCAATCAACACTGAGCTCTGCTGTTTGCTCCTTGTCCAACAGGAGGAATTTAATGCTTTGAGGTATGGCAAGTAGATAGCACCAGATGGTTTGTATCCAAGGGTTCTGATGTGATTTAAAACAAAATTAGGTTCTGAACTCTGACAGAATCCCGTGATCTTGCAGTCAGAATTGCCAGACACGCTGGACAGCAGAGCATTGAATGGTGCAAACTGGGATGAAGGGGGTTTTCCTCCTCAGGGAGCCACGCTTGTCACTCAGATTTGTCTTTCATAATGCTAAGCTGCTGCTTAAATTTTTCTGCTAAGGTGTCACGGGGGAGGATTTGTCTGCAAATTTAAATATATTAGACTATCAGCTTACAAAATTTGGAATAATGCATTTGATTCTGGGTTTAAAATCACATGAGTTGTTTGTCTCTTGCTATAGTTTTTATGATGTTCTGCTTCCCCTACTCTGACCTCCACAGTGACTCAAATCCTGCTACCCTGATTAGAAGATCAAACTTTATCCAAATATACCCAGACTTAATTACTTGCACAGGACTGACAATGCTGTTAATTTGCTAAAATAAGAGCTGCTCTACCCTCCATAAATCCACTGCAACTGTCTCAGTAGTTGAAACACAGAATACATCCATCAATACCTTCTTCTATTGGCCCCTGAGGGGACAGCTGGGTGCAATGCATTCATCTGCCTATGTGCAAAGTGCCATTAAAAAGAGAAGTTAATTGTTCAAGGTATTGTAAATAAATTGACAATAAATTTACTGAAGTAGCTGCCAGCACCCAGCCATAGACTAAGGTTTGTGCTTCCAAAGAGTGTTGATTGACACAGGGACAGGGAAGAATATTAAGCATTATATATAAGTAAAGCAAATCTTAAAGCATATTTTTTAAAGTTTATAAGCTATATACAGTCCCCAGGGCAATGTACAGGTAAGGGAATTGATACTCTAGTCCCTCTCTGATTAGTACTTCTGTTAACTTCTCATTTCTACTAGTGTGCATGAAAAAAGAGGAGTAAAACTAATTGTTGCAGGCTCAGGATCCTGTGGATTTGCTCAGTAGTGCAAAAACATTGGATTTGTTTAAAGATGCCCCTGGCTTACCTTACAAAGGAAATAACAGGCACAAATATGTGAATGTACACACAGGTGCCACTTAATGCAAAAAAAAAAGTATTTATTTGTCCATTTTATCTAGCCAGACATTTTGCAGACCTTTAGAAATGTAGCTACTATCTATCTAATGGTTTTATTGGCAGGAGCCTTCAGTAGCTTTTTAATATCATAAGGCAGACTCCATCACACAACTGCACCACACAGCTCAGAGGGCCTGGCTTCCAGCAGGTGATCTGACAGGATTTTAAACCCACTCACTCTGCATTGGCCTGAATGGCTGCACAGGGCATGTGGAATCACAGGCTTAGGAATCTATCTTTTTTTTTTTTTTTTTTCCCTCTCATTTAAAAGCCTGAAACCATAATATTAGTTCTGAGGCTGAGATCTGCTTACAGATCAGTGACATCACATCACTCCTCCTTTCTTCTTCACGCTGATTGACCTGTTTGGACTTTGATAGAAGTCCTTGATGTAGGAGCTAAATGTCCTTGAAAACACTGGGTTCTTGGCAAGTAGGCAAATTCCCAGTATGAAGCAAAGAAGGCCAATTTTGCTTTCATTACACTGTTGCTATTCCCACCAACTTCCCAATTTTCAGGAAAGTAGTACACACACGTTAGAGAAGGGTTCAGTGCTGCACGACCTGGATTCTATTTCTAGCATTACCAAGAGTGTCTTTTTGCCTCTCTTCACCCATCACTTCAAGCAAATAAAAACCCAGCTTTGTCTCTGGAGAGAAAATACTCTTTACATTTTGTATAAGGCAGAAAAAAGTTTGACATAATCACGCCATACAAGGTTGTTCTGCAAGGGAAATAGTTACTAGAAGTTTCTTGGATCTTGCTGATTCTTAAAGCTAAATCATTTTGTTTCAACAAGAAGATTTTAGTGTCAACAATCTAAATTTCAACAAGTAGGCTTGATTTAGTTGCAAAATAATGCCGTTGAAATGTACCTCAGAGAAGAGAGGAACCCCCAGAGCATATTTAAATGATCTTTTTATATTTTATATAAAACTTTTTTTTATACATATTTGTTAATGATTATTTGTCATACTCATATGGATTTTCATATCTACTCAGTTAGATCTTCATAGATCCAGAAGGTATTTCTGCTATATTAGTTTGGTCTAAAACTCTGAGTATATTTCCTGATATTTTTATGTGCCAAATGCCAAGCTGTGCTGTTTTCATATTTCAGATCTCTACTCCATTTGCCAAACTTGAAAAAAAAAAAAAAAAAAAAAGGGAAAGAGAAATATGGAATTCATGCTTTTGACAATGTTTCAAAGAAATGCATTGCTGTGGGCTCTTTAGACACCTTATTTCAATTTAGAAACACTTTTATATCACCTTCTTCTAGCTGAAGAATACTGCCAATAGGAATTTTGAAATTGGAACTGTATATTCCTCATAATTTTGAGGATGGGAAAATTCCACCAGAGCAATCAGTCCATAGAAAAAACAAACCAAAACAACCCTGTTCCAATTTAATTCCATCCTGTCTGAGGAAAAGAGTAAGTGATTGTATTCTGGCTGCAATTCTAACTCAAACATGAAATAGTTCTGCCATTAAACCCATGTCCTCAAACAAAAGAGAGTATGAAGAATAATCTAATTCCATACCTCCTGTGTTTCACTCTTTGCTGTAAATCTTTCAGGCTTTTCTGTTCAGTCTCTGTCTTACAGCACTATACCTTTCATTATTTTATTCCTGTCTAAGCAACTTCCAGGAAGCAGTTTCCTAAATTAAAATGACATCACTTCAAACCCCTGTAAATTCAAATCAGTGTTCACAAAATGTTCTGCTTTGGCAGCCTTTGGCTGTAGGGTCTTTCACCACCTGAACCAACAGAAGGCACAAGGTTCCCTCTATTGCTCTGCCTGGTATTTTAAGTTTACTCACCCATTCTCCCCTGCTTTCTGCACTTTGGCTACATTGGCATCTTTGAGAACATTGAATGATTTTGAGAAGAATAATGATTTGGAAACCTTGTCATTATTGACATGAATCGTGTAAATAAATGACTTGTAAACAGAAATTCCTCTTTTGGTGATGCTCTAGGTTTTTGTAGGTGCAATTTCACTAGTATTCAGTTTCTCTTGTTCTGGTGTTTCAAAGGTGTAGCTTCACGTAATTTATTGGTCTGAATTTGGTACTTCAGTGTCTCAGCCATGACACAGAAGTTTTAAATTCCTGCTGTCAGGTAAGGCAGTGATGGCTGAAGATTCATCAGACAAGGATTCCCATAATCTTGTTCTGATACCAAGTTCTGGTAGTAGCAGCAAACTGTGGTAAATTTGCTATACTTAATTTTATGTTGACTGAGAATGTTTCCCTCCATGTTGCAGTTGGAAATTAGAAAAGACTTCTAAGACTGTAACCATACAAAGTACATTTGAGACTTGTAATGGATTCTTCTGTTTCTGTCCTAGCTGTCTTTCAGATAGGATCTCCCCCTAATAAACAAAGGGGAAAATTTCTCCACTATTAGTGTGCTGTAGAGTTCAAAATGCAATCAAGTGCTGGCCAAAATTGACCAGAAAGGAAGTAAAGCAGGAAGGGCAGAAGAAAAGCACTTAAATCTAAATGCACATTAGGAAAGATGTGTTTCAGCTTGGAGGTTTTCTAAGAGTATGGTGAGAGAAAAAAGGATTTGGTCCATTTTTCTTCAGTATCAGGAAGGAATGCTCACTTCCCTGGAGAATTGATTGGCATTTTTTCTCTAACATTGACACCAAGGGGAACTGGATTTGTCATGAGTCCCCATTTGCAGGGGTATTGTGTAGTGGGAAAAGTGACCTTCTACACAGCACTGCTAGTGCTCCAACATGACTTCAATAAAGGCTTTTTTGCCACTGGATCACATTCTCAGAAGTGAGCCACACAAACAGTTCAGGTGAAAGTTCCTATGGTATGAAATATATAATATATAGTATTGTAATCACTTGGTAGTCATTTTACCCCTCGGGGTGGAAGGATGTGTTATGAAGGCTGCAAGAAGAATGGCTTCCAAGTCAGTGACTTGGATAACTGAGCAGATATTTAGTCAATACCTTTCATTGTAGAAACAACAAACCAATCTCTGGGCAATACTGAAATAATGGAAAACACAATCCATGGAACATGTAATTCAAATTAGTGATGGGGAGTACAGCAGAAAAAAGCCCAAGAATTACTTTCTTCAAACAAAGAACCATTATTAAAACCCTCTTTTTTTCTATTTCTGAAAAGAAAATAAACCCTGATATGTGGAAGCCTTGCTCTGAGCATACATTTGGGAAGCAAGAGGATTTCTCATCTACTTTCAGCTGTGCTTTTATGTTCTGTTCTCAAGGGAAATTCCAGGGCAATTTGAAGGTCTATTCCTATAGCCCACTGTAACAGGATTTTAATTTTTTTTTAGGGCAATATGGGCACTTCTGAGTCAAAAGGCCCCTGCAAGAACACAAGGGTCAATGCAAACATTGTTGCATGACTGTGCTCCAAAATATATAACACTGATACAGTGGGTTTAATTGGGATAGACACCTACACCTTCCTAAAGTAATAACCCCAAGTACTTCAGTTACAGTAGCTACAAAACGTATTAGTTTCTTAGAGTAAAATTTTCTCTGCTATGTAGTTGATTCCCCCTGAAGCTCAGTGAGCTTTTACATGTGACAAAAGCCATAAAAACCAACTTCCCTAAAAGGCTCAAGATGCAAACAAGTGATGAAAACAAAACCCAGTTCTTGCTTCAAAGCTGTAGTTGGGTCAATTATCTCTCTGAAACTGTTGGTTGGCTTTTCCTGTGCTTCGTGGGTACAACTTTTGTACCACTGCTGACCCAAAGTGTGTGGGAATGACTGCTTTACACTACTTAAGGATGCTCAACAGTGAGAATCTTATCTAAGCAGTTATAGGTGGATTAAAACCCACTTTTGAGTAACTGAGAAACTTAAAGGAATTTCAATTTCAGTAGGAGGAGCATCTCTGGGTACAGTTTCATCTGAATTCATAAGGGTAGCCACGTTATACCTTGAAAAAATGTAAAGCAAGTGAAAAATGGCACCTGAGCAGTAGGTAGATAAAGGAAGAGCTTTATTGTAGATATAAATCGCTGCTTGTAGTCTCTGTGTGCCTGCAGTTCTGTGCTATAAACCCACAGATGCTCTGCCTTGGTTTTAAAAGGGTTACACTTCTGTCATGGATTAATTTTCCCTTTGCTATAATGCACAGAAAATCACCTAACAAGAAGAGGCAAAGCATCTCCCTACAGCAAGAATCTTTGTGACTGGTATCTTTAGAGTATAATTAGCTCTGATTACATGCAACGGGCGTCTTAACATCCTCCCACTGGTTTTTAGCTTGACATCAGGCAGAATTAAACCAGCCGAGTCTGAGGCAGAGACGTCTGGAACACTTTGGAGATCTTGACTCGCTTTTATCATCGGTAAGCCAGTCGAAAGAGTCTCTTTTTTACCACCAAAAGAAAAAAAAAAAGCCGAACGAAAAACCTTCGAGTGTTCCCAGTGCGGGGAACATATTTCACCAAATGATGACGGAGATGCTGCGAGCTCTGCACCGCTTTTGTGTTTGGGCCACTTTAGCGAAGAGCACCTTGCGGGCGGCAGCCCAGCGCCTCCCGCCGCTCCTGCTGGAGCTGCCCGGGGGCTCTGGCCGCGGAGGACACGGTTGCAAGGGCTCGGTACCGTCTGTGCAGGGACCGTAGGCGGGGCGGGGACCGCCGGAGGGCTCCCTGCAGCAGCGGTGACAGAGGTACCTGAAGAGCGGGCGCGTCGGGAGATGCTTTTTTTTTTTGCCAGTGAGGCGGCACGGGGGCGGTTGAGGGACACTTCTAATGGCCCTGTGGTAACGGCACCTCCCCTTCACCACCACCCCCACCCTCCCCCGGGCCGAGCCGGCCGTGGGGCGGGCTGAGGTGGAGGGGAAGAGGCGTCCCCTCCTCTCCGGAGCGCTCGCTGCGGTAGGCGGCTGCTCCTCTCCGCCGCGGCTCGTCCCCTCCGCCTCAGTAACGATGCCGTCCTAGCGAGGGAGGATGACAGGGAGAGGAGAGGGGCAGAGCCGCCGCTGCCCGGAGCCCTGTCCCTTGTTCGTCTCCCCGGCACTTCCCGGCTCCCGGGCTGCGCATCGCGCCGCCTTCCTGACGGGCGGCCGGAGGAGAGGGTGGAGGAGCGGCGGTGGGTTTATGGTGAGGGTTTTGTCCTCTCCAGGTGCTCTGTCCCCCGCCGGGCAGGGCTTTCCTCCTCCTCCTGCCGCCTCCTTCCCCGCCGCACACGTTGCCGGACGAGGCCGGCCGGGAGCGGGAGCAGCCGCAGCCGTCGCCGCCGCTGCCTGAGGGGACCCTGACCATGTCGAGCAAGAGCAGGAAGAGCAAGGAGCAGGGGAGAGTGACCTTCCCCCCGCAGCAGGAGGAGGAGGAGGAGGGAGCGGAGGAAGAGGAGCAGCAGCGCCGGCGCCGCGGCTGGAGAGGCGTCAATGGGGGGCCGGATCCCCCTCCGCCACCTCCGAGAGCCGTTAAAACCCTCCGGGAGCCCTACGGCTACTACCCGCCCCCCCCTTTCGCCAGCACCATGTAAGTGGGGCCCGGGGTGGCTGGGGACGATACGGGGGGTGCTGACCGGCAACTTCCCCGGAGCAGCGGCGGGGAACCGGCCGCCGGCAACTGGGGGGGGCTCGGTCCCGGGGTGCCCCGCCCGGCCTGGCAGCTAACGGGCGGGACCGGCTCAGCGACCGGGAGATGGGGCCGCTTGGCCACGGCTGAGGTGCGGAGACCGGAGAAAGTGCCTTCAGGGGACAGTCTGGTCTCTGTCAGCCCTCGACCCCGCTCCCCAAGCCCTTGGCTTTGCTACTTCAGTGAGGCTGGGGCAGCACGTAGCAGAAGCAGGCAGGTGTGATGGGCAACGAGAGCTTTCATCTCTTTTATTTTCATCTTTTTATTTCCCCTGGATGCTTGCATAGCTGCCGAGAAAACCCAATATCGGCTGAGCTGAGGTGCACCCTGTTGTACTAGCAATGCTCATGAACCTCTTTTATATTTTATTAAATCTGGGCTGTGATAAAACCCGACTCCCCACAGAAATCTAGGATTTCTAGGACCTGTGCAGAAAAGCCTCGGTTCTTGAGATTCATCTTATCCTTTGGAAATGTTAGTTCATTGTTTATTAACAATTATATAGACATAGATATATGTATACACATATACTGACATGACTACACTTTCTGCAAGAGAAAGAAATTCAGTTTTACTCATAGTAATGTTAACTTTCTTTTCTCTGACTTGGAAAATGTAGGTTGTCCATCAATTATTTACTTGTTTTATAACACGCTGCATTTTAGATAGACTTACCTCTGAGGATTACTTGAGTATTTTCTACTTTCAGGACAATATTTAGTTCTTAATGAATCCTTTAATTACCAGATGACAGTTTGAGTTTTATGATAACATATTCAGCATTTATAGACAAAGTCTTAATTAAAATCACCCTAGAGACAACTGTAAAGCACAGAAATAATTAGAATAGTGCTTAGAATGGGATAACCACACATAAAAGTGTGTTTTACCATCCTAGAGCAGAAATTCTTCATAAATACCCTGTACTCAGCAATCCAGGCTTCAAAGGAAGGAGCCCTTCGCACGTCTGTAAAGTTAGCTGTGCTTAAGATGTTTGTCTAGGCTCCCTCTGTAGTTGATGGGATGAGTGAATAGCAGTGGCCAAGGCAGTGTAGTCATTTTTCTTCTTCTTGAGGTGCCTGTCTTTCTCCATTCACCATAAAAAGAGCCTAGAGGATTAGTTTAGACTCACACTTTATTTTTAGACAGTTGAGTGTAGCTCAGTTGCACTGTGAGCTATGCATCCTAAACTCCTGGATCCCTTCTAGATTAGATCCTCCTGGAACTGTTGGCATTTTCCTTTCTTTAAGAAATGGGTGTTATGCCACCAGGCAAGAAAACCTGTGTTCAGTTTGTATAGCTATAGGCATTTGCTCGTGGAGTGAGCTCCTTCTGCTGGAATTGCTTCCTGGTAGGTAACTCCTGTGATCCTTTCCCGGGAGTCTAGGACAAGCAGTGATTCCAAACTGCTGCCCAGTGGGCTGGCATTAATCACTGTAATAGGAGTGTTTTGAACTGACAGGGCATAGAGGCAAAAGATTCACAACTCCCATTTCCCCCACTACATGCCCACGGGCATTCCTGGGCACAGCAGCAGCATTTGTCTTCTGGAGTGACATTTTGTTTGGCGCTGATGCCTGAGATCATTGTGTGTGTTAACAAAATAAACGAGCATGGGTTTGCTCGCCGGGTGCTCAGCTCGGTGCTCCTCAGGATTTAGTTTGCACAGAGTGAGCGTGAGGACCCTTGGCTGGAAGGATTTCTCACCTAAATGTTCAGTGCTGACCAACAGTGTGTGGGGAAAGAGGCAGGAAGATGGGAAGTCATTTGCCCAAGAAGATGCAGTTAGTTGGTGTTTGAAATGTCTTTGCTCTGAAAGCTGTAACCAGTGCAAGGTGCCTCTCAACGTACAGCTGGCTCCCTCCTGTGCCAAATATTGCTGGAAGAAGTAATTAACCTCAGATTCCCACTAAGACTGCAGATTGGATGTAATACGTGTTTCATGAGCTACTCAATGTCCCAGTGGGAGAAATGTGGACAAAACCTGTAAATTAAACGTAGTAGGCATCGGGTGCCTGATTTCCTGACTCCCTGAAAATTCTAGCTTAGTTTCATGAGTGGAACAGCAAAGCACAAAGAGAGGACTAAGTGTGAAAAGAGCTTTGAAATTCTGTGTTTCTGCAGCTCCGTTAACTTGGCTCCTTCCTCGTGAGATGTTTGCCTTTTTCTGTGTGTCCACAGTTACACTCTTGTCATCAAAATATAGTCCTTTTTTTTTTTTTCCCACAGGAATTCAGATAGTTGGTATTTTCTGCTGAGGAGTTAGTGACGAGTAATGATAGGAAAAAGCTCTGCATAGTTTGTGCAGTGGGAGGGGAAGGAACAGGCTAAGTGTGTGTGCACCTCCTCCTGATAACTCATTGTGTTTTATTCCATTTTTTTTGACTGACTCTTTCCAGTTTGGAGCCAGAACTTCTTTGAGCTGACACGAGGGCATTTCGGATGATGGATTGTGTCATTTCAGACCAGTGGGAGCGTGTAGACTTGAGTCAGATCTTGCAGATGGCCTGATTTATGTTCTGCTGTTCAGCTGAATTAACCTCCCTCTTCTGGAAAGCCCAGGCAGCAGTTCACAGAGGGGAGAAGGAAGATGTCTTTTAATACGTTTAAGATCCAGTGCAGGGATTCCCAAATTGTGTGGAACGTGGCCAAGCTTCCGTGCAAACACCTAGGAGTGTGACACTGTCTTTTTAGTGGTGAAGAAACAAATTCACCAGCAGCTGCTCTGGGCACGTGGATGGAGGGATGGCAAAGCCTTTGTTTGGCAAGGATGGGGGGGTGGGGGGCTGCCCCACTAACAGTGATGCTCTGCACAGAGCCAGGAGCTGCTGCCTCCCATGGAGCTCCACGGTCAGTTCTTCAGGTGGCAACAAAGCAAACACTTGAGTCGTGGAGTTTAAGAGATCTCAGGAGTCATGAGCTAAAAGGCTGGTGATACTTATGTGCATGGCTGAGCCCTTTAGTGAACAAGGCAATTAGAATTCTTTCCTTCTGAAACCAAGCCCTCAGAGGTTCCTGTTGGCAGAACAAGGAGGCACAATCCACGTGTCCCCTGCGGTCGACTCCGGCGTAGTTGCTTTTAAATGTGTGTGTGCATTGGGCACATGGCTCTTGCTGTGGGGTACTTACCTGATCTGTCTGTAATCACTGGACTGTGTCTCCTTTTCAGGGCTTGAATAGATCAAGAGCATTAATGTTGTGCTGCAGTTCAGCAGTGGGGTAAACTGCTTGTAAATTATTGATGCCATCTTTTATTGTATTTAATAGTTCAGGGAAAATAACAGCCTGTTCTTCAGTGCAAATGTTGGAAAATTGCTCTGCCTATCTGAAAAGGCCTGGAATGAAACCTCTGCTTCTCCAACTTCAGTCTTTTAAAACTGATTGTGCAGTTTGAAGTGTTAAAAAAACCAGAAACAAGTTAAGAAATCTTTTGAATTTGCCATTGATAACGAACAGCAGAACACGAAGAGTTCTCAGATCAACTCTTTGTCCCACATTTCTGTCCTTCTGATGCAGTTCTGGAAGTTTGACTGTGAAAAGGGCCAGGTAGGGTAGCAGAGTGGAAATCTCCAACTGGAGCAATCCATGGTAGAAGCAGAGGAATCATCGTGGTTACTCCAGTCCTTTGCAGTTGCTGTGCTGCTCAAATTTCTAGTCTTGTACATAGGAGTAAATCTGTCTGGGCAACAGTATAAGGTCAGAGTAAATGTGATGCATGCAGAACACAAGAGACAATGGACCATTACTTGTTTAGTAGAAAAATACAGGTTGTTTTTTTTTTTCAACTTACGTTTTATTGCACATCTGAAGGCCTCACTAATGTGAGCATTCTGCTGCAAAGCTGAAGTGGAGGTGCCCTGCTTTCTTATTATTCCACAAGGGGCTGACTTAGGGTCACCTTGTGGTGAATTGACATTCATTTACAGCTATCACTGGTGTTATTGAGAGGTTGCCCAAGGAGGAAGCAATGAACAGGACTTAAGATGGCAAATGGCTAATGGTAGCAGTAGGGTTAGGAAAGGAAACTTGCAGCTTGAGGCCATCCTTGTTTTATCCTGAAGAATGGATGATTCTGAAGGTTGGTGAAGTTCTTCTTGACAGTGAAGCTCTTCAGTTCCTCAAAACAGCTGCCTAATGGTGCTCCCTCAGGACCAAGTGAAAGGGGTACTTCAGTTTTTGTGGCTGCAATTCTCCAGTTCCATCTTCCTGCTAAGCAGCAAACAGAGGCTTGAGGTTTTGGAGACCCCTCGGCCATTTTTCTGCTGTGAAATATGAAAAATAGTTGTGGAAAAATAGCTGTGGAAAAATTGGAGGGGCTCAGCTGCTGCCTTATGTCAGTAGAAGGGGTCTCTGCTGAAGAATTAACATAAAATAATTAGGTGTTTTTCTTGCTGGGTGTTCTTGTGGATTTATTGCTGTACATTCTACAGATTATTTTTTGTGTCTTATTTCAACTGTTTGAAACAGTTGGGAAGAGGAGCATCATGATTTCCATCTCTTCTTCCCTCTTAATATAAGTTGTCAGCTCCTTACAAAGGCAAGGTTGAGAAGATGAACTTTAAAGGCTTTAGGAAATAGAACACGAATAATTACTGCACACTTTGTTCTATTTTAATCATATTTTTAAGATAGTCTAATGGTATTGAGAGATGTGACTTGAGATTTTGTTGGTTTGATTTATTTTGGTTGGCAAATATTACACATAAAATGTGCTGAAAATTATTAACTAGTTAAAATGAAAAATTTAACCACTTCCTTCATGCTTTGAAACAGTTTAGGAATATTAGATGTAAAAACAAGAGAGCAGAAAATGGAAGAAAAGAGCTTGTGCCTGATGCTTCTTGCATGCAGTGCTCTGACCAGAGCTGCACTGGCCTCAAGGTCTTTGAATTTCCTAAGGGAAGAGGGAAAGAAAAGAGGAGAGGGCTGTGGATGGATGACCCTGACAGTCTTCTGGCTGTGCAGTGCTATCCAAGATTGGCTTTTTAATTTTTTGGGAGGTTTTGACAATATTTAAGTTATTAAAATACCAAGAGACTTCAGTCTATATTTTGAGAAGATACTGCAGTCACCTCAAATATGTAATTTCTGTCAGAAGATTTGTAGCTAAGGGTATCTCCCTAATTGGGAAGATATTCTAATGCAACACCTTTGGAAGGATATATCTCTTTTTACAGGAGTCAGATGAGTTACCTCAGGCAGTGGGTTTTGAAATAAAGCTAGATCAGGTGTCATGTTTCAAAATATTCTGCAGAATTAAACAGAATATATAGGGGGAAAGAGTGTTATCTTATAAATTAGATTCATGGTGGCAGTTTAGAGTCCTTGTAAATCAAGAAGGCAGCATCAGTCAATTTGTTCTGTCTTTTTTACTTTTCTAATATCCATACTCTTTTTTTATAACACGGCAGTAAACAACCACATTTCTGTAGCTGTATGTTTTGAGCTGTGGAGGAAGAACAGAAATGCAAAACAGCACAGCAGACAGTAAAATCTTATTTAAAAGGTAACTATGAGAATACAGTATTTCTGCTTTTACTTCAAATTTTGCTGCAGAATATGGTAGTGGCATCATGTGGCTGTTCCCCACGTGCACTCTGGGGTCAAATCCTTCCATCTGAGTACTCCCAAATGTGAAATATGCCTGAGCTCTAAGGCATTAAATCAATTCCGTGTTTAACAGAGTCACAAATCCTCTCTGTTCTGCAGCCTTTTTCACAGACATAAAGAAAGTGGTACAGAAGTAACAGAAAGAAGAGGATGCTGTCACATTTGGCAAAGCAGTTTTGGCACTTGTTTCAAAAAGTTAATACCAGTTAGCGTTGCTTCTACTGCAGTGCCAGCCAGGTCATTTCTGGTAGTCCAGAAATAACAACCACAGATGCAAATATCAAAAAGCCAAAGGCTTCACCCCAGGGGAGACCTGCCCTTGGTAATGAGTTTGCCAGTCTCATCACTTGGTTCACAGTGGAACTGCCCACTTGAGTTAACTGAAACGTTCAGAGCGTGGACTAGCTTTTATGCTGGTTGTAGCTGTGATAAAGTGATTAAGATTTGAGGTTTTGCTGAGTTTATTGTAGATAGCTGGGAGGCCAGAGGGATTCTTACAACCTGAATGGAATTAGTTACACCCAGTGAAAACCATGGGGCTGAAGCTGCTGCGTCCGGGGGATCCCGATGAAGCTGACAGGAAGCTTTTGTGCTGTGGTAACACCTCTGAGCTCACTGTTGAAAGATCTTCCCCACAGCAAATAAAACACCTGCACTAAGAGGTGTTGCTCCAGTTATGAATTTGAACGTGCAGCAAGAAGGAGATGCAGCCCCTGAAGCTGCCCGTGCAGGTTCTGCTAAGTTGCCCAAAGGATGGAGTCTCTGTGTGTGCCAAAGATGCGTGGGGCATTTTTCCTTGTGCAGGCTCAAAGGGTTTGCTTAAAAAGGGCTGGTGAACAGTTAGTTTTGCCCTCAGCATTCACTACATGGATCCACGTCTCTCCTAATGCACCTTACGTGGCTTTTGCACTGAGGGTAGAAGGATTAATTTCCTCTTCTGGCTGGCCTTTTACTCTTGAATCTGAATTTTTCACTGAAGTAAATAAATTAATTTTCCTGTGAAATGGGAGCCAACTGTTCTTTTTCTATAGATGAGAAACAGAGGCACGTAGGACTTAAGGCCCAAATTTGAAATTTATAAGGCCTGTCTTGTCTCTCTCTTCTATGTATTCAAAGCACGCCCTCCATTAACTCATATATTGTCTATCAGCTGCACTGGTGTCTCTGTGCCCATCAAATCAGCTCAAGTGATCTCTATCCCTTGAGCTAATGGATTAACTGATAGCAGCTGGAAGATGTCTTAATACTGAGCTGGGCTAGAAAGGGAAGGGAGATTGCTGATGGGTTTCACAGTTATTTGCAGATGGTAGTGGAGGAAGGTTATGGTATCTCGAGTACCTTTTCAGTCCTGTGGCCTCTGCTCTGGCAGGTGTGAGTGCTTCTGTTCTTCCTCCAGCTGTGACCACTTCAGGCTTATCCCATCTGTTGTTTCTGACCTCACCAGGCAGTCCTTTCCTGTTGTTTTCTCTAAGCAGGTAGTGTCTGCTCCTCTGCATCTCATGGGTCTGTTTTCTTTGCTTCTCTGAACCTCCTTTTCGCTCTCTTGTTCTCACCTAACTAGATCTAGGTGAGGATCTGATGTGTTCTCACCTGTTTGCTCCCTGCCTCTCTTAGCCAGTATCTTCACTGGTCCATAATTCCAGCCCTTGTGTTTTCTGAATTAGCTTGCTCACCCTTTCTTTTCTCCTGGTTCCCCTTCACTTTTCTCCCTCTTTCTGCTTTTGCAACCAGGATTTGAGGGGAGTCCACAGCCTCCTCATTTCTCAGTTCTCTTTCCTAAGCAATCTCACATTTCTACACCCAGGTCTCCTCTTTGCAGTGCAGCCTGCCATCCCAATCTTCATTTCCCTTCGGTAGCTCTTTTACTTTCCAATTTTTCATGATTTTTGGTTAATGTTAATAGTAGTGAAACTAGGAGGCATGAGATCAGGCCGCACTGTTTAATGGCAAGACATCAGGAAGAAAACCTCTTTTCACATCTCATTTATGTGAACCACAATAGAGCGAGCATAAATATTGCCTGCCTTCAACCATCAGCCTGAGTGTCTGTGGGGGATATTAGTAACCAGTGCAAGTAGCAGAGTAGATGTGTTTTTGAGTGTGCTGCAGTGAGTTGGGAGGGATTTCTGAAGGGTTGATGTCTCGCATGAAGTAAAAAACCCTCTCGACCATGCCAACAAACCAGAAATGGCCTGTGACGCTGACCTGCAGACAAGCAAACCTGAGGGCAGAAAGCTCCCACTAAAGAACACTTCTTCTCAATAGATGGGTGAAGGACACGGGACAAAACCAGGGGCTTTGTGGCCACGGGAGGAGCGGAAGCTACAGATCCCCACCGTGGTGTTTTACCTCTCTGCTTCCTCCCCAGGTACATGGATGAAAGCCCATCCCTGAGGCGTATGACCATGATGAGGGAGAAGGGAAGGCGCCAGGCCATCCGAGGCCCGGCCTTCATGTTCAACAACAGGGGCACGAGCCTGACGGTGGAGGAAGAGAGATTCCTGGACGCGGCCGAGTACGGGAACATCCCCGTGGTGCGCAAAATGCTGGAGGAGTCAAAAACACTCAATGTCAACTGTGTTGACTACATGGGCCAAAACGCCTTGCAGCTCGCCGTGGGGAATGAACATTTGGAAGTGACAGAACTTCTGTTAAAAAAAGAGAACTTGGCACGGATTGGAGATGCCCTGCTGCTCGCAATCAGCAAGGGCTACATTAGGATAGTGGAAGCGATCCTGAATCACCCTGGGTTTTCAGTAAACAAGCGACTGACTCTCAGCCCTTGTGAGCAGGAGCTCCAGGATGATGATTTTTATTCCTATGATGAAGACGGTACCCGCTTTTCTCCCGATATCACTCCTATAATTTTAGCTGCCCACTGCCAAAAATACGAAGTCGTGCACATGCTGTTGATGAAAGGAGCCAGGATAGAAAGACCTCATGATTATTTCTGCAAATGCAATGACTGTACAGAGAAGCAAAAGCACGATTCCTTCAGTCACTCCAGGTCGAGAATAAATGCGTACAAAGGACTGGCTAGCCCTGCTTATCTGTCCCTCTCCAGCGAAGATCCAGTACTCACTGCTCTGGAACTCAGCAATGAACTTGCCAAGTTGGCCAACATTGAAAAAGAATTCAAGGTAATGGTGTTTTGATGTTCCTCTTTGTTGCTGTTTTAAAGTTGCTGCTGTTTCGTCATGTCCTTAGGTGCTTGAAATGATTTCCTGTGTCTTTACTCTCTCAATTTCAAATGCTTTCGTGATTATTGTCTCTTTTGTTCTTGATTTTGAGTTTTCAAAACATAAGCCTTTAAAAAAATGAAATGAAATTGCTTTTCACCTGCAGTGTATGGAGAAACTTGAAAAAGGGGCAGTGTGTATTGTGATAACCTTGCAGCAGACAGAAAACAGTTTTGGTTGCTGTAGAAGAGCAAGATCAGTTTTAGTTACAAATGCTGAGTAATGTAAGTGCAGAAAGCAGAAACGTTACACTGCTCTTCAGCATACTGCAGCCCTGACCTTATTCCCTCTTGGGTTTATTTGTACTCATTTGGAAAGATGTCTCCAAATTAAGAATACAGAAAGTGGGGTTTTTTTGACCCACCTTTTAGAAATGTCACTTATTCAAAACTGGCTGTTAGACTGATTACAGATGTAGGTCCTGTTACCTGTATTTAAGCTGTGTCTGGTTTAGTATGATAGTGCCCTGACTTTTCTGTGCATTTCAGCTGCTTCAACAGACAATTAATGACTTAGTTAACTGTTGCCTGGTGCTTTTTTAATGATTTCGTAGTTCTGTTGAATACCATGAAAACAAAGCAGCACCCACCTTCCTCATTGCCCACCCCCCTCCCAACCAACCAAGCCCCACAAAAAAATCAACCCCCAACCTGGAGAAATATAGGTAGAAATGAACGAAGTGAACTTTACCAGAAGAGGAAGAAATGGGTTTAGACTCCTGAGAAAGAATAGCTCCAGATATAGCTGAGGGAGTTAAAATATCATTTCAAAATAAGATTTTATTTCTGAGAGGGATTCATCATGTGTTATACCACACAGTAATGAAGTGTAGAAGTCAGTTTAAACCTTTCCTCTCCTTCCTTTCCTGAAGGACCCACCTCCTAGCAAGCTGTGTGTCATCTGATTTGGCAAAGGGTACTCCTTCAGGAATACAGGAAAAATGCCAGATTTTTCCTCTTGCCATGATGATCCCCATGCCAGTGATTGACAGGAGGATTTCAGATGACACCTGAAATTTCAGTTTGTTTTATTTGCTACCAAGTTGTAATAAAAGCCTTCACTTCTCCTTACCTACCTGCTACCACGCCAGCTATCAATCCCTTAAAGAAGCTGATTGGACTTGTTGATCTTGAAGGTCTCTTCCAGACAAAACTACTGTGTGATTCTGTGGTTAGAGTCTCTCCTACGAGGCCGTTAGGGGTGTTTTATATGTAGTAGAGATAATTAGAAAGAAAACAGAATTGCTGATGAAGTTCTATGTCTGAGATGCCAAACAGAATTTTGCTTCACTCTCGACTTCCTCACCAATTTCAATACTTACAAGGGCTGTTACAAGCAATGTGCTTGACTGGGAGGTGTTTTGAAAGTCTATCAAATCTGCCAGTTTTATTCCTTTCTGTTGTTGAAAAGGACAAAACCAGTTAAGTTAGAAGAAGATAT
>JAOEGS010006356.1:0-13564 GCA_025447755.1 Corythornis vintsioides | reverse complement strand
AAAGTCTATCAAATCTGCCAGTTTTATTCCTTTCTGTTGTTGAAAAGGACAAAACCAGTTAAGTTAGAAGAAGATATGGAGAGGTGTTCTGCTGGCATCTGTCTTTATGAGTGGTTAGAGATCTCCAATGCCTGCTGCTCTGTACCTGACCGACTGGCTAGGGAAGCTCAGTCTGGAACTGTATCTTCTCTTAATGTAAAAAAGTGTTCATTACCATAGCTGAAGAATCATGTTTTCCAATCCCAGTAGCACCACAAAATACTTTGCAATTCAAATATTCCCAATTTTTATGTTTTCTTGCTCTATTTTTAGCAGACCCTGGCCACTGTGGCTGCTGTGGGTTATTAAAGTGACTTGATCCTTATCCTCCTTCCTGAGAACTTTAAAGCTGTTACTTCACAGTGAAGGGAGAATTTCTAGCTCTTAGAGCAACTGATGGAACTTTCCTTTGGAGTCACCATAGAAAAACCAGAACAAGGTAGCTAAAAAGTCTCTGTATACCAACTTTCAACTAAATGCTGTCTCTTGTAAGCCAGCTCAATTCTCTTGGTGGAAATTGCACTAGCTGATACCATGTCAAAATCTGGTCTGTCACAGCAGGGATCAAAAAGATGGTAGTCCTACTTTGCATAGGATAAATCCCTGTTCCCAGTTCTGCTGAAAGCTCCTACTGAAACCAACGGAAGATGTGGACGTGCATCTAAAAGCGGAATCTGACACTGTTCCAAGGGAATTTACATAGTGTTATCTCAGCTGAACTAACAAAGAGTGTTCAAGCTTGATCTACATTTAGGTCCAACTTTTAAAAGGACAGGGCCCAGATCCATAATCATTACTGCAATTATGTGCTTGATTTTCATATACAGTTCCTGCAGTTATATATGCAAATTGACTATATACATGATTTCTAAAGGGCCATTTAATACATAATACTCCACATAAATCTATGATTGCATATAATGTGTGTGAACTCTTGTGAACACAGTTGTGCATAGTCTCAAACAGGTGCTTAGTGGAATGTGACTGTCGTGGAATCAAAGACAGTTATAAACATTTTCTTTAACTGCATGCAATTGGTTAGTGCAGACTGGAATAGTTTAAAGTCGTATGGGTGGAATCAGCCAAAGATTTTTGTTGTTGTTGTTCAAATGCACATAGAGTGATTGTTCTTTGTAAAAATTATAGCTGAACTCCCGAGGTGGTCTTTGATTTTATGAGTGAGAACAGGATACACAGAGTTGGGCAGGCTGAGATCTAACCATTGGTATGTGCCAGGGTGCTCTGAAACCACTCGTGACATACAGTTCTGCAATTCCAGTCATCATCACTTGCCCATGGACTGGTCTCAGCTATTCAGTCTGTGAAATGCAGAATCCAGGCTGATGTCCTTGATGTCACAAAAATGTAGCCATTAGCTTGCATTTTTTTTTGAGAGATATCTCATTTAAGATGATACAGGTAGTAAAATCAGCTGAGTTAGGTTGTAAATTAATTGAAGAAACATTTTGTGGATCAAAGAAGCAGAGTTCCTGCATTTGACAGAACTTAGAGACAAAGAACCCCACTGTATAAGCAGGTCTATTGCTGCTTTAATCTGCCAGTGTTCCCACAAAGAGTAGTTTCCCATTAATTGCCAGTTTGCACAGTATGTGGCAGGGCTTTTCAGACATGGATGTTTCACACAGGCAGCTCTAGTAGGTTTAGGACAGAGATGAGTAATCTGGTGCCTTCATTTGTATCTTCTCAAGAGTAAGCAGAGCTCTGTGGGTGGCTGAGACCTCAGGTTGCAGTCCTTGCTGTGCACACGAGACCCTAGAGGTAGAAGATTGTTTGAGAGTCATATCCCAGGGTTCCAGTGGGGGTAGTGTTTGTCTGATGAGTTCTGTAGAACAATCACAGAGACTGAGATACATTTAATTTGCTAATACATAAGTAAGTGAAGACCTGGAGAGGGAAATCTGCCAAGTTGTGCTAGCGTAAGATTCAAAGCCTGAGTCAGATATCAACAGTATGCATATTGGTTCTCCTAACAGCATTTTTAGTGTAGCCTGTATTTAATCCTTAAATGGGACAGAGTAAATCTTAATTCATCATCTCTTTAATTTACCTGGCATTAAGCATAACTTTAATAAACAAGAATTTTTTATTATCAAGCAGCATGTAGCACTGCACATTTTTCAGTAGAAATGTGGGTCACGCTTGGTTACTAGACAAATAGTCTGTGCAAAGCCTTCTGTCCTTCAGGAACTGGCTGGACTCTTCACAGAGTTTTTGGGGTGCTAATGTGAGCTGTGAGAGCAGGAGCTTTGCACCCTCTGACAGGGAGCTCTGACAGGCTTGTGGGGATGTGTCTCCAGCCACAAGAAAAAAAGTGAAATTAAACAGTGTATAGCCTACTGAAATTGGAACCTTCATGTGCTACTACTGCAATCACAATTTGTCCCCCTTTGGCCAAAGAAAGATGATTTTACAGGCCTTTGCTGTTTGTAGGCAGTAATTCACAAGTGTAACCACCAGTGAAAATGTGTTCTGCTTGCTTAATTTGTGCTAATTAAGGAAACTGTGTTAATTGATCTTTTGTTGTAACTCTGTGTGTGTGACTGTAGCAGAAACTGACTTAGATGTTTAAATTTCATTAACTTTTGTACTTTTGCATGTGTGAGATGTACTTTTGCAGTTACAGCTTAAACACAAGGAAACCAGTTGTCCTGACTTTTATATTGGAAGTTAAGAAGTAACTTCTTGGTAATGTAATTTGTGGTATTACATTTCTGTGTTATTTTAAGGAAAAAGAGAATAGTTAAATGATTAAAAAAAGACTGAACCTTTAGCAAGAGTAACTATTATTATTTCCTATTAGAAGCCACTATTTCTGTTTTTTTTTTTACAGTTAGCAAAGGAATGAGAAAAGACCTTGTAAGTGCCACAACTGGACCACCCATGTTCATTCATGAAAGGACAAAAGTTGGGTTCTGATATGTCATAAAGCACTTGAATAATACAAAACTATCAAAATTAAACTGAATTAAACCTTAATGAGATAGAAATAGGATAGAAATAATAGTAAAAATACTTCTTTTTCATGTACAAGTGCCTGCAAATTCAGGTTAGCATCCCACTATTATTTTTATAATTGGCTTTTCTGTGCTGTTCCCCTTGGTTACCAAAAACAAATCTAAAATAACCTTGCATCCTGCTGTTTCACTAACAACTGAACTAATTTGTCATCTATGATCAAAAGAACTAACTGGGTTCTCTTTAGGTCTATGATTAGGACTGGTTGTTTCTGAGTCTGGGATGTTAGTCTTCCATAATAACAGAGCTCCTAGCAGCATTTGTTTGTCTCCAGTAATGTTTCATTTTGATTCCTATCTGAATCTGACCTATGGGATTAGTAGCTAATTCTTGCAATATCCTATTCAGCCTCTTTTCCCTAAATAATTTGAAACTACTCAAGGACGTTAGTTTATCCCATTTATAGATGCTAAGTTGAAAACAAAACTGGCAGCACAGGGCAGTAAGTTACTTAGGGAAGCAGGAAAAAGTGACAGTTTCAGGTAAAAAGAAAAGATATTAAGTGAGAAAATTATGTAGGCAGAAGAAGTATAGAAGCATTTTTGAGAAAACAAAAACCACAAAGGAAAAACCTGTACCGCCTAGAAGTGATTTTCAAAAGGCAGTGTCCAAAAATGAACAGTAAATACACAAAAAAAAGGAAAGAGGGGACTCGGCCTAGCGGGACTCGGCCTAGTCTTTTGATGGCCTAGTGGTGAAAAGATGAAGAAAAGCTGTGCAGTAATTGAAAAAGAAAGCTGTCCTAACAAGTGTATCAGTGCCCAACTGAAACAGCACAAAGTAAAATTGACAGGTTCACTCAATTTTCCTCCTCCAACTTAATCATGTGAAGAAGTCAGAGGCTGCTTCTCAGATAAAATCCTAGAAATCTAGGACTTCATAAATATAAATAAAGATCAAGATTTCTACTGAAGTAGGTATCAAGTAAAGAGCTTATAGGTAATGTCACAGAGGTGGTGAAAACCTGCCCAAGCATAACCAGAAGTGCTTTATGGAAAGATTAGATTCTGAAAGGAATCTGAATAGGAGGAGGGGGGATGATTTTAATAACAGGAAACATATGTTGGCATCATATATTTCATATTTCAGAAGGTAACACAAACAGAGCTATTGACTCCAGCAGTAATGGAAGGGAAAACTGATGGAGGGAGAGCAAACAAGATAGAGATGAAAGTAATAAGTGATTTTTGGAGAGGGAGTGATACAGACAGGCAAAAAATAGGAGGAGAGAGGGAGAGGAAGTGCGAGATGGACAGAGCTCAAAAGGGTTGAGGGTTTCAGAAAGGTCTTTCTGTACTTCACCTGTGCTGTCAGTGAAAGGTCATCCCAGAGATTGACTCAGGAACCTAGTATCTTTGAAGTGTTCTTTGGATAAGCAGGTTTTGGTGTTGCTTATACAGGAAGTTTGGGGTGTTTTGTCCTCACCACAAGTGTCCAGGTGCCTATTACTTTGTAACCCGCTGCACACATAGTTGGGTGTGAAGCAGTTACAAGGGTAAGAGGGAAGCAGAGGAGCTGAATCCAGTATACATCAGAGTGAGCATCTGTTTTAGCAGCATAGAAAGAGAAGTGTATTTGTGGCCTGGGAGGCAACCCTGTAAGAATGAGTTCATTATTTACCCACAAAGATTTTGCAAGAGTGATGTCCGTACTTCAAGTGTTCTGCTCCCAGTTGGTTTGTGCAATCTTTATTTATCTGTTCAGCTTCCCCTTGCTGCCCATCTGAGTTACTTTCATCACGCTATTATGTCATGCTCCCATGCTCTGTTAAACAATTATCGTCCTCTTCTCAAGCAGCTACCTTGTGTCAGAGAAGAAGCGATTCTGCTACAAAAAAATCCTGTCATGTCTGAGAAGCTCCTAACTTGATGTAGGATGTAAAAGTCAAACGCTATTAATTTTTAGTGACTTGTGCAGGTTTGTTTTTTTCCTTGCCCTTGACTCCTAAGCACGTTCACCATGGGCTGTTTTCTCTCCCCCTTCCCTTTCAGAACGACTACCGCAAGCTGTCGATGCAGTGCAAGGACTTTGTGGTTGGTGTTCTCGACCTGTGCCGGGACTCGGAAGAAGTGGAGGCCATTCTGAACGGGGACCTAAACTCTGAGCCTGTTGAAGCACAAAGGCACAGGGCATCCCTGAGCCGTGTGAAACTGGCCATTAAATATGAAGTCAAAAAGGTAACTCCTCAGAGCCTGGGCTTTCAGGTGGTGTAGTAAGAATGGGGTGTCATCTGGGGGGTGATGAACCAGGGCTCGGATGCGTTACTGAGGCAGTGTCTGGGTAATCGAGATTGTCACAAGGCAAAAGGGGATGCTGGTGATGGAGTTTAATCTACTTTACACAAGTGAGAATTAGCTGGAGGTTTTAATGACATAAATCAGCTGTGTTAGAAAGGTTGTACACCTTGGTTGGTCAGATCTTTCTCCCGATGAAGCCAAAAAGAAGAGATTTCACTGGAGGCAGATTTTTCACTCAGTGAAAGTAAGGTGACTATCTTCCTGCCAGTCTGTGTGATGATATCTGATCAAAAGAGAAAGCTGTATCTGTGAAAGTGTTGCTTTCAACCAATGAAAAGAACTGGTTCACAATTTCTTTTTACGACCTTTGCTTTTTACCTTTTGCTTTATAACCTTTGCTTTATTACCTTTTAACTTATCAGACAATTTCTGGGTGGTAAGTTTTGCTTTCTATTGGTGTTCCTAACAACACTTAGGTCTTGTTTTTTGGAGGGGGAAGTCTTGCTACTTTGAGATGAGAACATTTGTCATAGAGTGTATTTTTTTTGTTTATTTTAAAATATAAAAGTAAATCTAACAGCTCATCTTCAGCTGTGTGGCCCATAGTGGGACATTCTACATGATTTACTCTGTGTGTTCCTTTTAAAAATATTTTAAAATTCAGTCCTGAAAATGTAAGGAATATATTTGTGGCTAGTTAATCAGTTTATATCACTATTTGATCTTTGCACCTGCATTTATGAGTGGGTTGTAAAGTGCCATGTGTTTTCAGTTGATGCCTTTTTCAAAGTCATTTTTAACAAAGTTATTTTGTGAGCATTTCATGTTAAAAAAAAGAGCTGCACATCACCCACTTGATATAATGCATATTGATTTATGTAGCAGTTTTCAGTATATAGCTACGTTATTCTTTTCAAGATCCCACTACCCTAGCACAGAAACTAAAGTTGTGTCCTACTGAGAGAACTCAAGAAATACCATGCTGCCTATATATTATTTACAGCTACCTATTTACATGGTTAGCATCATTTCCATTTGTAACAGCCATTATAGTTTCATCATCTCTGCAAGAAGCCTTGTCTCTTTCAGACTAAATAACACTGTATTCTGTGGCCACCTGTTGAGCCAATCTGCCATGTAAAATGAATTGTAAGCAACCTGCCAGAACAACTGGGAAATGTGGTTTATTATGTCCCCAAAAGGTGGTTAACAAGAACTGTAAGTGCAGATCCAAATCATTTTTTCTAATAGGGAATTGATCTACAGCAGATAAATGCATGTTAATTACCAAAATTCAAGGTAAATATGTACAAATATTTAATTAATTAATAAGGATGGAATGGGGAAAGAATCAAAATGTGTAAGCATGTCATAGCTAAATAGCAGATTAATTCTTTGGGCTGTTGCATATTAATGTTACCAAACCTTTGCTGTCTCAGCTTTCTTGCTAAAGACTGGATATCTCCTAAGAGGTCATTTCTGAATAAAGGGCCACATGGGTCTATTAAGAACAAAAAAACCCTACATAGTGCTGAAAAAAAGCAAATGCCTGTAGCAAAGTTGTTCTCTTCTCTTGCAAGAGATTGATTATTTGTGGATTTGTAGATAAACTCAAGGTTTTGACTTCAGTTTGTGAAAAGCACAGTTCAGAACCTGCAAGATTAATGATCTTGGTGGAAGGAAGTAAACACGTGGTGCAGAGTTGCTACCATATCCATGCTGCTCCCTATCAATGGCCACCACAGAGGCCATGACAAGGACTGAGCCAGGAAACAGCTCTTCCTTGGTGGTCCTTTAATGCTGGGATTGGCTGCCTTAAAACTGTGGCAGATTATTGTGATCTTCTGACTCTAGAGCAGGTCCAGATGTGGGAACTCCCCATGGGAACCTTTCAATCCTACAACTGTAGGCTGAAGGCAAGGATGTGGCTCATGTTTCTTAGCTTTCAGTATTTCTAGCTGTGCTTCTGGGTCAGCTACATCTGAGGTCAGTTCACTGTTGCAGGCTGCACAGCCAAAGGAACCACAGGTCGATGAAATGGTTAATGAGCCATATGCCCTTTCCAGAGGGAGAAGAGACACAGGAAAAAGCAGATGACAGGTGAGCAAATGTGCTCAGAAGTTCACTGCTAGGGGAAATGGAGCTTTTAATTCTATTAGTAATGAAAGTCTCACACTCGATGCCTTAGGTGCTGCATAACCCACCTTGTTAATGGAATATGATTTTTGAAGCTAAGGTTTAGACTGAAACTGCAGCTCCAGCAGTGAAAGATTAAGGGAATTTAACAAAAAAAACCAAAGCAACAAACAAAAACTAGTCAGTCTGGCTCTTGAAGCTGAAGTGCTGCTGCATTTGTGTTTTATTTGCATTATATTCATTTATATGCATTACATTAATGCTTTTAGTATTGTGTCTTAGCTCTGTCTTTAGATTGCCAACGACAGTTCAGAGAAGATGTTCTGCAGTTTTTGCTGAGATAAAAATCAGAGTGGACTTTCCAAATGAAATTTTAAGAGTTTGAGTAAAAACCCAGGATTTAATTTTCAAACATGGATGTTTTGAACTGATAAGAAAGAAGGTTCAGTATTGACTTTGTGTATCAGAGTGTGCCAGGGTCTGTTCTTGCTATGTCTAAACTCAGTCATTAGGATGTTAGGAATAAATAACATTAAAATCACTCTTAGTCATACAGAAAAATATTTACATACTGATGACTTGGTTCGTGGTCATGAAAATGAATGTGCCTGAAGTGTTACAGTCAATTATGCCTGGAAAAGCAGCTAAACTAAAATTGGGATTTATTTTAGTGGCCAAATACTGTCCTCATGCATCTCTGTTGTCCACTGGAGTTTGGATTGGATCCTAAAGTAGTAGATAAATGTGATATTAAGATCAACATAGAATGAAAAGTAAGACACTGCATGGAAAGTGAGAGAAGAGAAATACAGAAGGAACAAGGTTGTAAGGTGATGTGATTTGTAGGTGAAAGATGATGTGAATCTACTGTGCTCAGAGAAGATGAAGATGGAAGGGGATCATGTATACAGGGGAAGAAAAAACACCAAAGTTGCAGATGCTGACAATAAATAAATAAAAAATCCAAATAATTCAGTAGAGCTGGAGAGAAGGGGCTTTTATGGATGGGAGAAGTGACACGAGTTTCTCTGAGGGCTTGGAAGTGCTGCATGTTGTGCAGTTGCCAACAGTTAAGTTGCTGAGATCTTAGACTTACTGCCAGAAAACAACTTGCCATAACCATTGGCAGCTTATTCACCAACTCCTCCCTTTTCTTGGGGAAAACTATAGCACAGGCAGATCTCCTCTTAGCTTCAGATCAAAGTGTGGATAGACCAGGAGGAATAAACCAGCACCCAGCTCTGGAGGATGTGCAGAAGGGCCCAAGGGCTGACTCATAGCCCAAGGTGAACTCCCTTAAAGCTCCTTTGCTGTTTCTTCCCATCCCCTCTGGCAACAGGAGGGATGATGTGAGTGTTTCTTCTTTCTCTTCCCTACAGTTTTAAGCCTGCTTGTAAAAAAAATATCTTTGTAATCTGAAATAACTTCTTACTTTTCTCTCTTTGGCCACATTTAACTTGCTGTGCAATTTGTCCCTTGATGGCCTGAGCTGAGAATGAAATGTTATCTTGGCAGCAGGAGACCAGGGGTCTATGTCAGAATGCACAAACACACAAAAAAACAGTCTCTGTTTTTTACAGATGGGCCAGGCTGGCAGTTTTTATGGTGCAGGAGCTTCAAAGATGACAGCCTAATAAAAAGAATATGAGCATAGTTCAAGTTGACATTCATTTCTTGAAAGACCTTGAAAATACTTTTATTTATTTCTGTTGATCATTCCACTACAGGTACAAAATGCATTAATATGGGGCCTAACTGGCTAATGAATCACACACCAAAATACTTTGGTTTTAAAGCAAAGGAGATTAAAATTTGAAGGTTGCTTCCCTTTTTAAAGTCCATGTAACAGCTTTGGATTCCTCCTCTTGAGAGTTTTAGGGGAGTTTTTTTTCCCTGATTTCATTGCCAATGATTTAATTTGATTTTTTTTTTTTTTCTTTCAAGAAGTCTGCTCTGTTGTACCATTGTATGCACTTTTTAATGAGATTTGGAATATAAATGGAGTTTCACAGGCCAGACCTGGCAAACAACAGTGTATATAGTACATTATGATCTCAGAAGAGTACAAGGGATAATAAAATGGATAAAATAGATTTTTTAAATTGGTTTTGTTATATTTTGTTGTGTTTTGGTTTTTTTTTTAACCATAAGCAACTCAGATCAAATGTCACTCTTAATCCAACATGGATTACCAAGAGTTATCAGAATGCTTTTCAAATCCTTTTTGTGGAACTGCCTAGCATTCTTTACCCCAATTTACTAGTTCTTGCCAACCAACGTGACCAGTACATTTCCATATTCCTTCAAATCACTTGGCTGTTTCCCCCTGTGCTTCACTGCTGTCCCACATGCTCCTGTGGTATGGCAGTCTCAGGGCATGGCATAATAGTAATAGTGGTAATGAGGAGTATGAGAATACTTTAGAAATGTCCTTAACCAGAAATATAACTGGCATTCTTCTTCCTTCCCACCCTTTGTTTCTTCAGCAGCAGCACCCAGCATGGGCAGCAGACTCCTGGGCACTCTCTCCACATTGCTTTCTCCTAAAACCAAAATACTGCAGTGCTTTAAGAAGAGTGATATGTGCTCACACTTCAAAAACTCAACCAAGAGTGATTTTAATAAAATAAAAACTTGAGGCATATCTAAACAAATGCAGTTGCTGGCAGCAGCTTGGTTTGCCATTCCAGAATTAATAAAACAGGGAAACTCAACATGCTGAAATTTTAATGAAGCTGGGAAAGAAACATTTGTATGTATTTGCTGCATAGGAGAATGATGGACATTGACCTGTTTGTTTTGGTTTTTTTAGATTCTTCATATGTGCCAGTTTAGTATCTTAACATTTAAAACTTGGGACACTTAAGGAAGAATTTGCAGAAACTAGGGATGAACAAAACTAGGACCCTAATGTTTAAATGCCTGAAACTTGTAAAACTGACTGCTCAAATTGGAAGATGTCAACTTCAGGTCGTTTTATCAGGGACTCTATTTATTCAGATATTTGTATGTATCTACTCTTCTGGTTTCCTCTATGTTTGATACCTTTTAGTCCTAGAAATAAATGAGCAAATAATACTGATAAATAATAAACTACTTGGTAAAGATAAAAGGAACATATCATAAAAGAATTCATTATAAGCAAAATTATCTTGCTCAGAAATCACTGAAATGTTTATATTTTCAGTTGAAGTATACACTGCAGACCTCATCTGACCTTCTGCAGTATGTTCTTAGGCTGTTAGCAACTCATTAAATGACAAAGACTAGCATAAGACTATATAGTGATAACAATCTGTACATTCAGGGTCCTTCCAAATCTTAAAATAGTCAAAAAGAAAGAGTTATTTTTGAGAACTGTCAAATTTGAGGTTTTAATATCTTTCAGCAGAGATAGGATCAAAGGCATGAACTCAGAGAAAATATAAAACTCTACAACAAAATACACTCTATTACAGAGTCCTTAGAGCATCGTGAGAACCTGAAGGTCATCTTCTCATCTGGTTCACAAAATGGAATTTCTTTGTATTGCTGAATGCTGGTTTATTTCCCCCAAAACATAAAAATGTGTTTGTAGCAAGTGGCTTCTGGTTATCTGTCAAATCCCAGGTGCATCTAAGTTGTACTGGCACATTGGATGGGAGTAAGAGAGGGGAAACCCTTCCAATATTCACCTCTGTGTCTTCTGGTCAAGTTTCATTCATTCTGTGCTGTGCATTTGCTTCATTTATTTCTTCCTTTTCAGACTGGAGATGTGTGGGTGGCTAAGGAGGTGTTCAAAGAACCAAATCAAACAGCAGGGATGTTTGAGGAGGTCTGTGAAGAACACATAAGGGAAGGGGAGAAGCTGACTGTGGATAAGGGTCAGAGCAGAGTTTTCAGTCTCTGCAGAAATCCCATGTGTACCTTGGATCAGCTTTATTTGCTGAGATATTGGAGGTTAGGACTGAGGTTTAACCCTGAGAGGATCCCCTCAGGTGTGCAAAGCTGTTCTAACAATACCTAAAAGGCTTCCATAGGCCCTGGCTTTCCACATGGGCCACCTCACCCTTGAAGTACCACTTAAAATCTCCTGAGCTGTTTCATCTTTATTCAATAACCTTTCTTTTAAAGAAAAAGGGAGAAAACATAGTTCTTAAGGTCTAAATTGAACCAGATATTTAAGGTGGACGTGATAAGGAATGGAGCAGTTAGATAACTCTTATACATTCTAATATATCTTGATTTTCTTTCTTTTTCTTTACAGTTTGTGGCCCATCCAAACTGTCAGCAGCAGCTACTGACCATCTGGTATGAAAATCTCTCAGGATTACGGGAGCAGACCATAGCCATCAAGTGTCTGGTTGTGCTGGTGGTGGCACTGGGCCTTCCCTTTCTAGCCATTGGTTATTGGATTGCACCATGTAGCAGGGTACTGAAGTTTATCAATTCCTTATCTTGGATTGTTCTAGGAGCTGGTTTTCAATTTCTGGCAGTCAAAAATGCAGTCTGGTGCTCCTAGTTCTGCTGCTTCCAAGTGTTAACTAAGGAATGATATTGTTAGTAAGTTCTGGTCTTGAGCCAAAAGGTGCTATTTGTCCTGTTTGTGCTGTAAAGAAGGGACCACAGTGATGAAGCATTAAAAGAAAATGTTAAGCTTTAAAGAAAGAAAAAAGCAAAACAAAAAACCACACCACAAAAAACCAGCCATACCCACACACAAAAATATCCCAACCAAACCAAAAAGCCCCAACAACAACAAAAAGAACAAATACCCCAACAAACCTGAGAACTTTTTTCTGCTTTCCTAAATTTCTGCAGATCGTGCTCAGCTGACAAGCTCTGCTTTGTAGTTGTGTTTGTGTAAGTAACATGGATTTTTTGGAAAGTCACCACTCAGACTCTATATTTGGTCTCCTCTGACAGCATCTGAAGATCTGCTGCTGTTCCCATATGAGCCATTAGCAGAACATCTGTTGACTTCATTGATGCAGAACTTAAAGATTAAGTAAAATATTTGTTATTCCTGTCCTAGGAGGTGTGTTTGAAGGTGAACTCCAGAGCAGAAATGAAATTGAGGCATTCCAACCATGTTTTTGGGTATACTTGTAAAAGAGTGAAGCTGTAAACTGTTACCTCCTCCAAATGATCTGAAAATAGATGGGTGCTTCCAGCTTTCCTGATTTCACAATGGCAATAAAAACAGTTGCTTTGAAATCCTGAATTGTCTGCAAATGAAGCATGTTGATAGATCTTTGATCAAACAGAAGGAAGATTCCTCTGTTACATTAACTTGTAAAAAAATTTACTTCTGTGTATTTTATTTCCTTAACAGCACAGAAACGTGAGTTTCATTTATGTTTTGCCCTTGTAGCTCACCTCAAAAAGGAAAGATTTGGGTCATCTGTGTATTTCAAGGGAACCTGTTGTTTTCTATGGGTTAAAGAATTATTTACTTTAAAGATAAACCTTAATGAAAATAGTGTAATTGTTATTTGTAATTGAAAATACTTGAAAATAATGTAATTGTTACATTCTCTGCAATGTCACTTCCCATGAATATCTGTAGTAAAGATCCCCCTCACATCTCCATCTCATAGAAACATATTAATACTTTTTTACCTGGTATCTAATAGGGGAAAGTGACATTTCTCCTTGAGCTTTAAATCCCAGCACCAGAACACCTGACATTTTTCCTGGTGCTCCTGTCAAATGAAAGTGCTGCAGATGCAGATCAGTTTGACTCAGTAATTCCAAACTGCTTTCTAAAGGTCAGGAGCAGGAAGGGAACCAGGGATTGTTTGCACAGGTCATAGATGCTGTTTAGTGTGTGCTGGGCCACTTAGTGCAGAGCAGCTAACCTCAGATTCAAGACAACCATTCCTTGAAATAAGCAAAGTTACTTCCAGTTCCCCAGCTGCTGAACTTGGGTTTTTCTTTCTTCTTTTAGAATACTGCTGGTGTAATGCAGCTCTTCACAGGGGTTGCTGTTGCAGGGGATGGTTCATCACAGTAGAACTGTCTGTGAGCATTAATGAAGTTGTGCATTATGTGCAGAGCAGTAGATTTAGACTGGATAGCAGGAAGAAGTTCTTTACCTTGAGGGTGGTGGATCAGTGGAATAGGCTCCCCAGGGA
>JAOEGS010006355.1:0-13190 GCA_025447755.1 Corythornis vintsioides | reverse complement strand
AGTGGCTGACACAGCAGCAGGCTGTGCTGCCATCCAGAGAGACCTGGACAGACTGGAGAGCTGGGCAGGGAGAAATTCAATGAGATTTGGCAAGAGCAAGTGTAGAGTCCTTTGTGTGATGAGGAGGATCTGGTGGACAGGGGGATAACCATGAACCAACAATGCACCCTTGCATTGGTCAAGAAGGCCAATGGTGTCCTGGGATGAATTAGGAGTGTGTCCAGCAGGTCAAGGGAGGTTCTCCTCCCCCTCTACTCTGCACTGGTGAGGCCCCTCCTGGAATACTATGTCCAGTTTTGGACACCCCAATTCAGAAAAGACAGTGATTTACTGGAGAGAGTCCAGTGCAGGGCCACCAAGATGATTAAGGGAGTGGAGCATCTCTCTTATGAGAAGAGGCTGAGACAGCTGGGGCTCTTTAGCCTGGAGGAGACTGAGGGGAGACCTCATCAATGTTTATAAATATGTTAAGGGTGAGTATAGGGATGATGGAGCCAGACTTCTCAATGTCATCCAGTGATGACATTGAGGCAAGAGGCAACAGAGGTAAGTTGGAGCACAAGAGGTTTAAGGTCAACACGAGGAAGAACTTTTTCACAGTGAGGGTGACGAAGCTCTGGAACAGGCTGTCCAGGGAGGTTGTGGAGTCTCCTTCTCTGGAGACATTCAAGACCTGCCTGGATGTGTTCCTGGGTGACTTAGTCTAGGTGATCCTGCTCTGGCAGGGGGGTTGTACTAGATGATCTTCTAGATACCTTCCAACCCCTAACATTCTGTGATTCTGTATGATTCTGTAACTCTCCTGTGCTTTCCGCTTGCAGCCCAGGAAGAATCTGCTGGGCATATAGAGTGGAAAAACAAAATCAGTGCAGACTTGATATGCACTCTGCAACCTTCTTTCTCCCTAGACCAGCACTGTTGTCCTTATCCCAACCAGTGTCAGGGTAGGGACAGGGGTGAGGAACGATGCAGCTGGTGTCAAAGTCCAGCTGCTGCCCTCCTTTCCCCAGTCCTGCCACTGGTATGAGGGTTGGCCAGCTCCAGCATCATCTGCTTGGTGACAGGAGGAACATAAATATCTGCAGTGGGGTCTTCATAGAACTATACAATCATTTTGGTTGAAAAAAAAATATTTCATATTATTGACTCCAACCTTTCTCCCTCCACTGCCAGGGCACCACTAACTCATGTCCATCAGCACCAATCTCCACGAAGGTCTTGGAAACCCCTTCAGGGATCACGGGGACTACCCCACTGCCCCGAGACAGACTTGGACAGCCCTAGAGGGGGTTGAAGAACCAGCCTTCTTTCAGGGAGCTGTCAAGAGCCAGAAGATCTCCCCTGAGTCTCCTTCTCTCCAGGCACAACAAGCCCAGGTCCTTCAGTTGTTCCTCACTGGAGTGCTCCAGACCCTACCCCAGCCTTGTTGCCCTTCTCTGGCCACACTCCAGCCCCTCTATATCCTTCATCCAAAATTGACCCCAGGATTCAAGAAGTAGCCTCCCCAGTGCTGAGATCAGTTCATTTTGTTCAGGGGCACCCCAGGACTAAGGTATAATTGCTTGTTTCTTACTTCAGTAACATTTGGAAAAACAGGTAGAGGAAGAGGAAACACAGCTCTTTTCTTAGCTCTGGTATCATATTTAGTCAGTTCATTACCTTTACTCACTCCCTCACCTACCTCCAGTTAGTTGTTAATTTCAGGTTCTAAAAAAATATAATTTAGTAACTGCATGAGACCAAGAAGGAGAATATAATTTACTTCTCTGCCTCTTAGGGGACCTGTAAATGAACCCAGACTTGCAGGTATATAAAAGTTGGTTTTAGTAGGGGGAAAAAACAGTATAAGCAGCCAACTGGCAAACTCAACTGTAAAAAATTATGAGCCCTAATGGGCTCAGCCAAAGACACCCCATCTGCAGCTGAAAGGGATAGGAAATTGTCACCCAGGTGCACTTAGAACCTGATGAAATGCTGTGGTGCCATGGTGTAATGCATGCAACTATGTGGCCTTGATACAAAACCCTTTCATTTCCCCACCAAATCCTTTTGCATACTCAGATTTGTGGAGTAGCTTAGCCATGGACAAACAAAAGGAACAATTAAGAGCTAATACAAACATGCTCAATGGTAATTCCAGGTTTAACACCAAAAAGAAGGAAAATCTGTGGACACCCATTCAAACTGAAACTCAAAGAAATCATTAGTAATCTAAGTTCAGTGATAATGACAAAAGAAATGGCCAATGGGGGTTGGGCTCTACTCCCAAGGAACAAGTGACAGGACAAGAGAAACCGGCCTCAAGTTGCCCCAGGGGACATTTAGGTTGGAGCTGAGTAACCCCCTCCAGGGCTGTCCAAGGCTGTCCCAGCTTCCCAGGGCAGTGGTGGAGTCCCTGTCATTCCTGAAGTGGTTTCCAAGTCCCCTGTGGAGTTTGGTGCTGATGGACATGGATTATTGGTGCCATGGCAGTGCTGGTTTAATAGGTGAACTTGATGATCTTAGAATTCTTTCCTCACCAAAATTATTCTATGACTATTCTATGATTCTGTAATTCTGTGATCTTTTGCTTGTGTTGCCTGTGCTGACCTCACCTGGTCACAGCCATCTCCTGGCCAGGGGTGAAATCTCCATCCATCTTCTAGTTCATGTGCACAGAAAGCAGTAGCCACCTTCTAAGATGTGTAAAGAATCTCTAGGGGCTTTCAAGTTCCTCCTCATCAACAAACCTGCAATGGGACCAAAGCAATGTGTTATCTCCTGACACAAGTTGTAATCGTCTCTGTGGTCCCAGATTTTTGCTGACCTTCCTCAGTGAGGAAACACCTCAATTCACTTCCACTATGTGAATGCCTGGTTGCTGGTGATCTCTGTTACTTCTGCTGAAAATAAGAAGCCAGATAAGAAAGGTCCTGGGAAGAAGTTCAGCTAAGGTGAGAATCACGCACAGTACTTACTTGTTTTGGCACTTTTACTGACCCCATGTATTGATAATCTCCAGCAAAGCAGGAAAGATCTGTAGCCCAAACCTTTATGAAATGTCAGGATTTGGTTTTATTTTAAAGCAGATTCCCCTGAAACTATGGGATAATCACAAAACTGACTAAGTTCTCTATCTATGAAATACTAAGCAAAAAGAAATACTTCTGCCTGGTTTTAACCTTTCTTTTTTTCAGAGCCTGTCCCAGGCTGCCCAGAGAGGTTGTGAAGTCTCCTTCTCTGATGATATTCCAAACCCACCTGGACACTGTGATGCTGGGCCCCCTACTCTGGGTGACCCTGCTGGATGGAGCAGGGGGGTGGCACCAGATGATCTCAAGAGGGCCTTTCCAACACTCACTGGTGTGGTATTCTATGACTCTTACCGGAGCTGGAGGAAGCTGAGCCCTGATTTCTTGAAGGTTTGCATTTCTTGTTGAAACACCTTAATGTGGTTGACAGAGATCTTCTCCAACACTGTTAAATAAAAAGTTCATAATTCATTTTAATAAAGCAGGGGGTTTTTTTTAATTAAGATAAGCATTACACACACTTGCCAGAGGTTCCTCTATTCCTTTCTGAGAACATCTTGCCATGAGAGACTTCAATCAGAATTGACTTTGAAACTAATAATGTGGTCTTTGTCACTTAACTCACAAGTCCCCATTGGCTTTAGCATAGTGAAGCAGTAAGGAAATTTATTTTTTATTAATGGATACCTTGAAGTTTGATTTGTTGAAAGCATTTCCTGAACTGACAAGCTTCACACTGTGTCTACGAAACCCACTGGGAACTTTCAAAACTTGAGCAGCAGTTTCTAATCACTGATGATCTTTAGCATTTTAGTGAATAGATTTTTGATAAGAAAAATATTTGCCTTGTGAAAAAAAAGAACCTGATGTTTTTAATGAAAGCAGAGTTTCCTTTCTAATTATTCCTTGGGCTGTCCTTTGGGTGCTGGGTGATGCAGTGAATGATCCTGTTGTGCCCCACCAAGGTAGGACTGCTCTGGCCATGAATGCTGTCGCTGTGCTGAAGCACTGCCCTGTCACTCATATTTTGCTACACTTTCATCTCCTGCCACACACAGAATCACTTAGGTTGGAAAAGAACTACAAAATCATCCAGTCCAGACTTAAGACTGACTCTAATCAGCCTTGAGACATATCCCTAAGAACCTCATCCACATGACTCTTAAACATCTCAAGGGATAGTGACTCAGTCATCTCTCTGGGCAGCCTGTTCCAATGCAGAACAACTCTTAAAGAGAATTTATTTATTTTTTTTCTAATGCCCAGTCTAAACCTCCCCTGGTGCAGCTTTAGGTCATTTCCTCTTATCCTGTCTTGGTTTACTTTTGAGAAGTGACCAGCACCTACCTCTCTACAACATCCTTTCAGGTAGTTGTAGAGAGCAATAAGGTCTCCCCTCTGTCTGTTCCTGAGACTAAACAGCCCCAGCTCCCTCAACCATTCTTCATAAGGTTTGTTCTCCAGGTCCTTAACCAGCCTAGTTGCCCTCCTCTGTACCTGTTACAGCACCTCAACATCCTTCTTGTACTGAGGTGCCCAAAACTGAACACAGTACTTAAGATGGGTTCTCACCAGTACCGAGTACAGGGGGATGCTCACTTCCCTACACCTTCTTGAACACTATTTCTAGTACAGGCCTTCTTGGCCACCTGGGCACACAGCTGGTTCATATTCAGTCACTTGTCAATTAGCACCCCAAGATCCCTTTCTGCCTGACAGCTTTCTAGACACTCTTCCCCCAGCCTGTAGTATTGCATGGGGTTGTTGTGGCCCAAGTGCAAGACCTGGCAATAGGCCTTGTTTAAGCTCATACAATTTTCCTCAGGACATTGCTCAAGTCTGTCCAAGTCCTGCAGCAGAGCCTCCCTATCCTGAAGCAGATCAACACTCCCACCCAACTTGGTGTTGTCTACAAAGCTACTGAGGGTGCATTCTGTTTCCTTATCAAGGTAATTTATAAAGATATTAAACAGAAGTGGTCCCAACACTGACCCCTGAGGAACTCCACTTGTGACTGGCTGCCAGATGGATTTAGCTCCATTCAGCATCACCCTTCAGGCCTGGCCATCAAGCCAGTGTTTTATCCAGCAAAGAACACAGCCTCACATCAGTGAAGCAGACAGTAGGTTACCAGTGTGACAGCACACCAGTTTTTCTGTGGCCTTCACATCAGGCAGTCTATGCCAACACCATTGCACTGCCAGCTGTTATCGCTGGCTGCTGCATCAGTAGGTCAGAGTAGATGGGACCCCTAAAAAGGTCTTTACTGGGTGGTACACACTAGGGCAATGTCTGCACAGAAAGTTTTGGCTGTGTAAAGTTAGAGTGTGAAACGGTTTTTCCCATGGACCTGGCCAGACTGGAATGATGGGCTGACACCAGTGGGCTGAGGTTCAACCAGGCCAAGGGCCTGATCTGGAGTCACAACCCTGACAGGAGCCAGGTGGGGTCAGGCTCTGCTCCCAAAAAGCAAGTGACAGGACAAGAGGCCTTAAGTTGCACAAAGGGATGTTTAGTTTGGTCATGAAGATTGGTTTCAAAGCTGTGGAGATGTGATGCTGAGGGACATGGATTAGTGGTGCCCTGACAGTGCTGCTGGAATGGTTGGACCTGATGATCATAAAGATCTTTTCCAACTTAAATGGTTCAATCCTTCTATGATTCTGTGAGTCTAAGCTGGAGAACCAAACACATAGACTATAGGAGACATGATGAGAAAGCACTGAGGAATTTCAGTTAAGAATTCCTGAAGAACAGAGAAACCTCATCAACACAACAGTGGAGTGACAGGTTGGTACTATTTCTAGAGGCTTTCAGGAGGTGTTTGACAACATCCCTGACAAAACTTTCAGAAAACTGGCCAGGAATTTCAAAGATGTATTATTACAAGTTACAAGCAGAAAATCAGAAGGAGGAATAAACTGTCAGACCCATTTGTTTTTTCTGCTGTGCCCTGGAGGACATACAGCACCATGGCAGAGATGTGACCCCATTTCATGTTTCAGAGCCTCAGCCCTGAAGGTTCCATGAGACACCGGGAACACCCAGATAAATGAGTCCTGTGACAACTGGAGCAACTCATAATTTACCAGGGATACTATCCTCTGCTTTGGAAGGAGCTTGGCTGTGACTGCAGCGAAGACTGTCCTTCAGTAGCCAGAAAGGCAGAGAAACACTGAACTGTTCAAGGTGTGGCAGCAGCATGGAGGCAATTTGGGAAGGGAAGGCTTCAGGACCTCATGGCTGACTGAAGTCCCCAGATTGTGTCTGCAGGATGAGGGAGTCCTGGCAGAGGAGTCCAAAAACCCCTCATGGAGGGATTTTGCCTGTGAAGGCTGTAAGGTGAAGGAGGATGTACAAAATAACTTAATGGAGGCTGTCCCCAGATGGGAGAAACTGCCAAATGAAGCAGAACCAGGACCAAGCTTACAGAATCACAAAGTGTCTTTGATTGGAAGAGACCTTCAAGGTCATCTAGTCCAGCCTTTGATCCAATACTACAAGCTCACTACTAAGCCATGTCCCTGAGCACCAGGTCCACATGCCATTTAAATGTCTTCGGAGATGACAACTCCACCACTGCCCTGGGCAGACCGTCCCAGGTTTGATAACCCTTTCAGTGAAGAAATGTTTCCCAATATCCACCATGAACCTGTCCTGGCATAGCTTTCAGCCACTCCTCTGCTCCTGTCACACAACACCAGGGAGAAGAGGTTGTTCCCCTCCCCATTCCACCTTCCTTCAGGTAGTTGTAGAGAACCAGAAGGTCTCCCCTGAGCCTGTTCTCCAGACTAAACAACCCCACCTCCTCCAGCCACTCCTCACAGGGCTTGTGCTCCAGACCCTTCACCAGCCTTGCTGCCCTTTTCTGTCCACGATCCAGCACTAACTATAGTGAAAGGACCACAACTGAACACAACACTCAAGGTGTGGCCTCCCAGTGCTGGGTATAGGGGGACAATCACCACTCTCTTTGTGTGGCCATGGTGTTTCTTACACAAGCCAGGATGACATTGGCCTCCTTGGCCACCTGCCCACACTGCTGGGTCATGTTCAGTCAACTACTGGCCAACACCCCCAGGGCCTTTTCCAAATTGCAGCTTTTCAACCACACATCCCCTGGCCTGTAGCTCACCATAGGGTTGTTGTGACCCAAGTGCAGGACCCAGCACTTGGCCTTGTTGAACGCCATGAAGTTAACTTTGGTCCACTGACCCAACCTGTCCAGGTCCTGTGTAGAACTGCCTTACCCTCAGCAGATGGACACAGCCACCCAGCTTGGTATCATCTACAAATGTACCAAGGGGACACACAATCCCTCACCCAGAGCATTAATAGAGATACTGAAGAGAACAGGACCCAGCACTGCCCCTGGGGAGCATCACATGTGACCAGACGTCAGTCAGGTTGAGCTGCAGTCACGGCCACTCTCAGCCCAGCCACACAGTCAGCTTTTATCCAGTGCAATGTATTTCTCCAGGCAATTAATTATCAGGTTCAGAAGGAAAATGTTGTGGAAGATAGTGTCAAAGGCTTTTCTAAAGTCCAGGTATACAAGCACCAAGCTGTTAACCTGTGCACAGCTGAACCTGTGTCCCTTTCACAAGCCTTGAAGACCCAGAGGCTCAGGGAGCAGGACCAGGAGTAATCATGGGTGACACCATAGCCCTAGTATTCTGCCATCCCCTCTCCAGCACCATCCAACCAGGCTCTGCACCCTCCGTATATCTCACTTTATAGAACACCTTGGACTCTAACAAAATGTCCCATCTTCTTGCTAGATTAATATCTCTGTGATGGTCTGTGGGAGAGCTCTTGCATCACTTGAGGTACTTTAGAATCCTAGAATCATTTGGGTTGGAAGAGACCTTTAAGATCATCTAGTTCAACTATTAGCCTACCACTTCCAGGACACCACTAAACCCTGTCCCTCAGCACCACATCTCTACGGCGGGGCTTGGAAACCCTTCCAGGGATCATAAGCACTCCACCATTGCCCTGGGCAGCCTGGGACAGCCCTGGACAACCCTTTTCCTGAACACATTTCTCCTAATATCCAAACTAAACCTCTCCTGGGTGAACTGTAGCTGAACATGTCCCCTGCCAAAAAAACCTGCTATTTTTAATAATTATTGTAAGAGTGGGGCCAAAGGAGGGATAGGGCAAGTGCTCTGTGATGTGAACTTAGCAGTGCTGAAGAACAGCCTTTGATTGTCACCAGTCTGGTGCTTCATCAGGAACTTGATGCATAGTAGGAGCTGGGTCTGGGGGAAGAGGCTGCTTCACCCAAAGCATTGCCAGGTTTTCCTTGAGATGTGCCTTGCAGGGTGTGTGTGGAGACCAGGAGATGAACCCTGGCTTCAGAGAAGGCAGTGGGAAGACCATCAGGGACACTCTTTCTCTGCTAGCATATGCCTGAGCCTGGCCAGGTGGATAGTCCTACCTTAAGCAGCCTCTCTCCTGAAGAGTTTGTGTGTTCTTTTTGGGGAGAAGAAATCATCCTTTATCAGATGGTTTTATGGGCATCCACTACATGAGTTCTGGTTCTTCTGAAGCCCAACAGAGGTCAGTAACAGTCAACTCCTTTTCTTCATAACTGAGTCCACTCATCTTCACTTTGTTGGAGTCCAGCAGCTGCAGGGCACTTCAGCCTTGGGTTCTACCATCCATTCTCCTACCCTCCTTCTCACCAGCAGCCATTTAACCTCTGTGTCCTGATTTGAGTGAGAACCATACAAATTCTGTTCAGGGATTCTGCTATTCAGCTCAGATTTTCTAACTAACTGCACTTTGTCAAGTTAGCAGCATGATTTGCAGACAGTGTGTGCTTCTAGCAGTGATAACACCTCATGTTTAGAGTTACTACCAAGGATACCAAGGCCACTGCTAGAACTTGTGTATCACACTGAGGGGTGAAGAAAGTGAAAAACCGCACCTGCAGGGAGCAGGGACAGGACAGGTCACCCCAAACTGACCAACGAGGTATTCCAACCCACATACATCATATCCAGTATATAAAAGCTCGGGGGTCCGGAGGGTCTTGCTTTGGGAGAATGCGTGGAGAGAAAAGCACACAAGCTGAGCTGTCAGGGGATGCAAGCTAAACTGGCAGGCTAAGCAAGCTAGCTGGTGGGTTAGGCTCTCGGCTCAGGTTGTTGGTGTTCTTCTTCTCTTGAGAGGTTGTCCCCCTCAGAGCATCAAGAAGGACTCCGTCTATACTGCCTTTGATCCCAATCTGTGTGTTCCTGAACCCGGTGCCAGAATCCAGCTCCTGAACACAGCTCCCGTCTTCTGGGGGGCCCAGTCTGGGACTCTCCCTGTGCCATGTCTGCAGCATCAGTGATGGTGACGTAATTACCATCAGGAGGGTTGGGCTTGGTACTGGTTTTGTACATACTTGTGTATATTCCATTATTTTAATTTTCATTAAATTGTTCTAGTTTCCTTTTTGAATCACTAATTCTCTCTCCCTTATTCCTTTTATCTTCCCCTTTGGGTAGGGAAGGGGGTTAAAAGAGAGCATCTGTTATCAGTCTGGGGGTTGCCCTGGCTCTAAATGGTGACACACTGCTTGCTGACCTTTGTGGTCTAGGGAAAGGAGTCATTCTCTGTACAGTGCAAACTCAGTGAGGATGGGATCTGTCCTCCCTGAACAGCATCTCCCAGTGTAGACCAGGGCTGTGGTCACTGCTGCCTGTCACTGACAGTCTCAGAACCCAGCGGAGACAACAGTTTGAGGACTCACCCAGCTCAGTGTCAATGCTTCACCTGTCTTCATCTACCCCAGACCTGACTGCAATCAGGGAAACACAGAGTAACAGTGGGGCTTAGAAAGCACCTCCGGAGATCATATGGGTTACCCAGAGCAGGAGTCCCAGCCTTGCAGTGCCCAGGTGTATTTGGGATCTTTCCAGAGAAGACTCCACAACCTCTCTGGGCAGCCTGGGACAGGATCCCACAGCCTCACACTAAACAACTTTCTCCTCCTGCTCAGATAGAACCTCCTGGGTTTCTGTTGGCACCCCTTGTTTCCCCTTGTCCTGTTGCTGGGCACCACTGACCAGAGTCTGGCCCCATCCTCTTGCACCTGGGGGCCCTTTAGCTATTGCTCAGCATTGATCAGATCCCTTCTCAGGCTGCTGTTCTCTAGCTGAACAGCCCCAGGACTTGCAGCCTTGATATCTCAACAAGGGGCACCTATGAAGAGGAAATGCACCTTGAAGGGCAGGTAACATAGACAAGCTGGCAGACATGGGTGGGAGCAGCACTGAGTGTCATGAAACGAGGATCTGAACAACACAAGGCCCTTCATATAGTAGGCAAAGTAATAATCTGAAATCTCTCAACCCACCTTTCTTGTTCCCAAAGAAAAACATGTTCTCCAAGAGCTGTTTGACACCTGAGGTTGGCCACCACCATGTCAGGGGGGAACCGTCATGGAATCATGTAACTGTGTTGAAGGGACCTTTAAAGCCTATCTAAACCAGCCCACTTACAGGGAGCAGGGACATCTGCAATTAGAGTAAGTTGCTCAGAGCCCTGGCCAGCCTCACCTGGAATAGTGTCAGGGATGGTGCAGTGACTACCTCTCTGGCTAAACTCTTCCAATGTTGAAATGACACAGACAGAAGCTGAAACAGCCATTTTGTGGGGGTTACCTAACTACAGCCTCCCCTCTCCACAGCAGAGTCTTGAATCACCATGGAGGATAAAGTGGGAAGTTGGGAGGGGGTGTGATAGGGCAAGATGGACCATTGTTTAGAGTCCAACCAGCCTCTCCCAGGTGGTGTGTGGGAAAGAAGAGAAGGGAGAGGAGGGATCCCACGCTGAGGGTGAAGTGCCCTGGTGGGGTTGTTTTGAGGAAGGTGAAAGAGGAGGATGCACAAAGAACTCACCACTGAATCTCCCTGCCATCCCACCTGCCATGTACCCACTTCTCCTGCTGCTGCCTGGCCATCCTCCCAGGTGTCTAACAGGGAGGAGGCAAAACTCTGACAGTGCTCAGCAGAGAAAAAGGGATAGGAAGGAGGGAGAGGCTGGCTGCAGCGCCCGCTTGGAGCTGATAATTAATAAATGAAATGCCCTGGGACTCCACTAAAGCTTCCTCAGATGACTTATCTGTCGTGGGCTCGGCAAAGCATTAAATGGCCATTTTCTGACAGAATGACTTCACTGTGCCAGAGCTTACTTGACTTTATGAGGAATATTTCTCCCCAACTCCCACCCCCATCTTTAAAAAAAAATAAATTAAAAAATCTTCTCTCTTTATTCCTCCCTCTCTCGCTCCCTCTCCCTCCCTCTCTCTCCCTGGTTGACAGCTCTAGTTCATTTCTGCCTATTTAATTGGGCCCCGGATGAATTTACTCGACAGGGCCATTCATCATGTGGCAGCGGCTGGTGGACGAGCCCAGGGGGAGCGGGCCTGACAGCTCCAGCAGCCTTGGATGCTGCCTGACTCTGGAAGTTCACATATTTGGGTATTAGTGCAGCTATTAGTTTAACAAGCTTCGTTTATCCCTGTCACTACCACTTCAGGTTCCCATGTAATCATTTGAAATGTAGATTACTGCTAGACAAATGGGACAGAGCAAGAGTACACAGGAGGGAAAAAAAGTGACATGGATTGCTTGTTACAAGCTGGGTTGGTGAGGTTTTTTTCTGTTGTGCTTCTTTTTTTTTTTTCCCCTCCCCTCTTTTAATCCCTTCCAATGTGAGTGCTTTGATTAATTTAATATTTACATTATTTCTATTGTAAGCAGTTTGTTACCTGTGTTCACCTCCTTCTCGGGTATAGCTGGTAGGGGTTTGTTGATCCAAAGAAGAGGTTTACAGCAATTATACAGGTGTGTAGGGTCCTGATGTCTGTGCATGCATAGGAGCTGCTGGAGGTCACACTCTTCCAGCCAGATGCCTCTGAATGTTGAGCCTGTGCTGAAGCTCTCTGAGGTGCTACAGTTGAGTGGCACACCAACTTTAACCAGCCCTCCCAGACTCCCCTTCAGAGGCTTCTGCCTCTGAACCTTGAGTTCACACTGCAGAATTCGAAGCAGAGCAACACTTCCAGAGTTCAGGGGAAAGTGTGTTCTGGCACCTGTGGCCAGGAGTGAGGGTGATGCTGCATTCTCTCCATCCCTGGACCTTCACAGATTGTTACACTCTTATTGAAGGCCACTGTGTAAAACCAGGTGTGGAGAGGCCAGAAGGGAATACAACCCCACCTGCTGTGGCTCCTAGTATGAAATGGTTTGTTACCATCAGCCTTTCCCAAGTCCAAGACCAGTACTGAGTTTATCATTTGAAACTACATCTAGAAGTGTCAACAGTGACAAAGCCATATTATTGCAAAGGCAGCTGACCCCATGCTCAGTTATCTCCATAGTGTCAGTGTGATAATGTGTTCTGCATTCATCTGACCCGGTTCTTAACTCCTTTTCTGACTTTCTCCACTCAGTTCAGGGGTCCTCCTCTGTCAGCCTTGTTCTCCAAGCTCTCATCTATGGACCAAGTCACTATTGACTGACACTTGGACCAACCAAAGGGGTTGCTCCTTTCCCAGTCTCTCAATACAAGTAATGTTTCCAGGCCCCAAGTTATTCTGAGATACTTCCCTTGAGCCCTGTCCAGTTTGCCTAAATGTTTTCTGACTCAAGATGCTTGCCTTCACTTCAGTACCACTGGTGTTGCACTCAGGGTAAGCGTTCCTGTCTCCCCTGCTGTCCCCACTCCCTGGTCCTTTCCTGATCTGTCACACACAGCCATGTCCAGGCAGCTCTTGGTCAATTGGCTTTTCACCATGGCCCTTGCCACATTTTCTTCTCTGTCATTTGTCAGCAGACACATGTGCCTCCTTCCTAGAAATCTGACAATGTTCCATGCTTGTACCTGATGGACTTTGTATTTCACTGTGTGAACAAGGAGTTATGCAGGTAAAATTAGCACACTTGGCCGACTCGATTGTTCCACCACAGCCAGATGATCCATGAATTCACAGATTCACAGATATTAGGGGTTGGAAGGGACCTAGAAGATCATCTAGTCCAACCCCCCCCCCCACCAGAGTGGGATCATCTAGACCAAGTCACCCAGGAACTGATCCAGGCGCGTCTTAAGTGTCTCCAGAGATGGAGACTCCACAACCTCCCTGGGCACCCCATTCCAGAGCTCTGTCACCCTCACTGA
>JAOEGS010006354.1:0-11626 GCA_025447755.1 Corythornis vintsioides | reverse complement strand
AGCCCCCCCCCCCCTCGCCCCGGCCCCCCCCCCCCCTGTCCCCCAACCCCCCACACCCCTCTTTTTCCCCCCCCCACCATGCCTCCCCCCCCCCCCCCCCCCCCCGCCCCCGTATAGGAATTGCACACATCCTATTCATTTTTTAACCAAAACTCATTTATTTGTTACAAAACACAAAGCCCTGTGAGTGCTGGGGTAGCTGCCCCTGCCCAAGCCCCCCAGGGGCTCCTCCCAGAGTCTGCCGAGCTCCTGCCTCAGTTTCTTCTTCCCGCATGCAGTTGAGGGGGGGAGTGTCCCCAAAGCAAGCCAGGCTCCGGAGCAAGGAGTGGGTGGTGAGTCCCCCCAAGGAGACCAGCTCAGGGGGCACCAACGGTGGATGGGGGGGGTTAAGCACGGAAGAGCGTCTCCTGGGTGGCGGGGTCCAGCTTGCCCCCCAGGCCTGGCCCGCCCTTGCCCACAGGGGGGTGGCTGTGCCCCGAGGAGTAGCTGGCAGAGCGCTCCGTGCCGGGGCTGGGGGTCCGGCAGCAGAGGAGGGTGGCACAGGCGTGGCGGAAGCGGGGGTCGAAGAAGGCGTAGAGGAAGGGGTTGAGGCAGCTGTTGATGTAGGCGATGCCAGTGCAGTAGGGGTGCAGGTTGTTGAGGAAGGCGTGGAGGCTGCAGGACCATGGCAGCACCTCCAGGTCCATCAGCACATAGAGGGTCTTGACCAGGTGGAAGGGCAGCCAGCAGCCCCCAAAGGCGGCCACCAGCACCGTGATGATGGTGAGGAGGCGCTTGCGCTTGCGGGGCCCTTCGGCCCGCTCGCGTCGGAAGTGGCTGGCCACGGTGCGGGCAATGAAGAAGTAGCAGGTCAGCATGACGGCGAAGGGGGCCACGAAGCCCAGGGCAGTGGAGGAGAGCCCCAGCCCCACCTCCCAGGCGCTCTCCGTCCCCGGAGCGGCCAGGCCCCCGTAGTCCATGTAGCAGGTGATCTTGCTATCCCCGCCGAGGGCAGCTGCCCGCCGCAGCACCAGGGCTGGCAGCGCCAGCAGAGCCGCCAGCACCCACAGGGCCACCGTGGCCACCAGCCCGCTGACCCGCGAGCGCAGCTTGGCGGTGGCCAGGGGCCGGACGATGGCCAGGTAGCGGTCGAAGCTCAGCCCCGTCAGGCAGAAGACGCTGGCGTACATGTTGACGAAGACCAGGTAGCTGCTGACCTTGCAGGCGGCTGTGCCAAAGGGCCAGTGGTAGCCCAGCCAGGCGTAGGCGGCCCACAGCGGCAGGGTGGCCACGAAGGTGAGGTCGGCGGCGGCCAGGTTGGCGATGAAGGTGTCGGCCGAGCGCCGTCTCTCGTGGCCGCCCCTGAAGACGGTCCAGAGCACCAGCCCGTTGCCCGCCGTGCCCAGCAGAAAGACCAGCAGGTAGATAGCGGGGAGCAGGGACAGCGAGGGCCCCCACTCCGTGTACTCGCAGTCGGTGTCGTTGTCCCCGTAGGCGTAGGCGTCCGTCACCTCCTCCATGCCGCCGGCCCTGGGCTCAGCTCAGCTCAGCTCATCCCGGGCTCACCCGGTTCCTCCGGCCCTCTCAGCCCGGCCAACGAATCCCACCGTGTTACCTCCCCTTCCTCCTCCTCCTCCTCCGCCCTCCTCCTTGAGGGGACGGACAGGACGCAGGGGGGAGCCCCCGTGGGAAATTTCACAGCTCCCCCTCCACCTCCATCTGGCTCCTTCCTGGGGGGTTTCACCGACGTCTCACCCAAGTGTCAAAGTGACAACCCCTGCACAATCTCCGTCCCCTGCCGCCGACCGCGGGGCTTCGGTCAGCCCGGGATCGGTGCCGCAGCTCCGGTGAGGCGGGGGGGGCTCAAGAGCCAGGCGGGGGTCTGGCACCCGGAGAGTCCCAATTTACATCTGGGTTTTGCCTGTGGGTGAAAAAGCGGCGTTTGGCAGCGAGGGGCCGCGGTTCGGGGGGTGGAATTGGGCATTTTGCAGCCGCGGGGAGGGGGCTGCACTTGGCGGGGGGTGCCTTTGGTGTTTGGCATTGGGGGGTGCGTGCATTTGGTGTTTGGCATTTGGGGGAGGGGGTGGCTGCGTTTGACATTTGGGATGCCGCATTTGGCGCTATGTGTCATTTTGCACTTGGTGATGTTGGGTTTTTCCTTCCAGGGTTTCGCATTTGCTGCCGTGGCACCGGGGGGGGGGGGGCGAACTGCCGGGCCCCCGTTTCTCCCTCCTGGGGGGAACTTTGCACCTTCACCAGAAATTTGGGGGAGAGACCTCCGGGACTTCCCCCTCCAACCCCCCAAAAGACCATTGTAAGGCACCTTCTGCCGAAGGACGCGGCGGGTGGGCAGCCCTCGCTGCATCCCGGCCCCGCAGCGGCAGCTCCAGACGAGCCGAGGGGAATCATCTGCCCCCCGCCCCAAAATACAGCACTGGGGGGGATGGACGGGGGGCTCCTGCCCTGGTGGATCGGGGTTGTCCTAGCGGGGCTGAGCTCTGGCCTCTGAGGGTTTAGGGGGAACTCCTGGGGCAGCCAAGCGGGACTGCGGGGGTGTCCCGGGGCTCAGGCGGGGTTGGTCAGGGCAAGGAGCGGGGGAGCCGATCGCTCTGGAACAGTAAATCGTGAGGAGGGGGCTGTGGAATCGGCGAGGGCAGAACTACAGCGGTGGAGGAACCCCGGTCGGGGACTGAGGGGGTGCGGCCACTGCGACCCCCGGAGACCCCCCCCCAGCACAGCCTGACCCTTCTCCCGGCAAAGCGGCCAAGAGAGGGGGTGTCGGGTCATCCCGCGCCGGGAAAAGGGGGGCAGCTTGAAGGGGTCTCCAAGCTGAGGGAAAAAAGGAGGGAGGAGGGCTGGAAAATGTGGGGGTGGGTCCGGGAGCAGCGGGGGTCCGCAGGGAATTCAGAGGGGACCCGGAGCTTCAGCCTGGAGAAAAGCCGGGGGTTAATCGGCCGGAGATAACGGGCAGCCAACGGCCCGGGACAGCCCCGAGAGCCCAGCAGAGGCCGGTGGCTCTTCAGTGAGGAATTTAAATCTGCTAAAAACCAAGACACAAACGCGGCTGGTGCTGCTGAACCCACTCAGACCGCGGGTCTGTGCGGAGCCCCCCGCTGAAGACAAACCGTTAGCTAATAATCGGAATATATAACTAATAAACTAGGCCTGATAGCTAATAAACGGAATAAAGTGGTGCCGGTTGGCGGGGGGGCGGGATCTCCGTCAGTAGCCACCCGGCAATTTTGTCTCGGTGGGTAGCGCGGGGCGGGTCAAACCCACCCGGGGAAAGGGAAGGGTCCGCGACCACCCCTGGCAGCGGGCACAGCCCCTCGGTGCCCCCCGTGGGGTCCGGGCGTGAACCCCGGCTCCGCCACGTGGGCGGCCGGAGACCCCGGCGGGTCGGGGGGTGTCGGTGCTATCGCTGCAGGGCCGATAAGCACCGGGGTTATCTGTGCCCGGAATGCGGACAGGGCTGCGGGGGGTCTGCACATCCCTCTCCCAGTCCCCAGGGAATACATCTCGGGTCCGGTAGCCCGCGGATCCACCGGGATCTGGGTGGGAGCCAAACCCTCGTCCACGCCCTGGCCCCGCAGGGAGGAGGCTGCAGTTTGGGGGTCGGGGTCGGGGTCGAGCAGGAGCCTCCGGCCGGAGCCTCCCCAGGCAGTGCTGAGCCCGCTGGGTCCCAGGGCTCGGGACACACCAGGATGGGCACGGACCACCCCCCGGTGCCCCACCTCAGGGAGGTCGGCAGAGACACGGGGAGAGATTTATGAGCTTGTTCCGGAGGCAGCTGGAGTGACACCGCCCATCCCATCCCACCCCATCCCACCCCATTAGCATCAACTCCTGGACAACACCCCTCCCTCCAGACGCCTCCTCCCGGGCTCTCTGCGCGGAAATCCCGCCCCTGGGTTCCCCTCGCGGTGGGCACCTCCCGGCCCCCCTCCCAGCCAGGCAGCATCCATGGGTGCCCCGGCAGGCCGCGGTGGGGGCACCCGGGCTGCGGGCAGCACTGCGGGCAGAGCTGCAGCTCCTCCTAGTGGCACCTCCAGCGCCCATGTCCCTGCACCCCCAGCTCCCTTCGCAGCCCGCCGAGGGGCAGAGAAGACCCGGGGCTCCCCACGGACCAACCAACGGATTTTATTGTCCTGTCGAAGTGGCACCAACATCCTGAGCTGCTGCTCGTTGTCTGGAGGGTGGTACAAGAGCAGGAGTGAGGGCAGGGGGCTGGCACCTGTCCCCCCAGGCCCCGGGGGACACCGGGGGAGATCCATATGCCAAGTGGGGAGTGTGGGGGTGGGGGGGGACCCTGCGAGCATCGTACAAAGTGCATAGATGTGTGTGGAGGTGCCCCGGGGCCCGATCCCGGGGACAGCGGCGTCAGGTTGGGGACATCAGCCTGGAAGAGATGGGGGGTGCTGAGGACCCTGCCTGGCCCTGGGAGGTCCCAGCTGGAGCAGGCAGGGGGAGGGGACTGCTGCAAGGACATGGGGACCACCCCTGTCACCTCCTTGCCCGTGTGTCCCCCTCAGACCCCCCGGGACACGTGGGGAAGGGGGGGGCTGCCCCTACCCCCAGGGTCCGGCGTGGGCTGGGGTGTCCTCCCCCCACCCCCACACTCACCCCGCTCATGGCTTCTTCTTCTTCAGCTTCAGTGCTTGTAGCCAGTGTGGGGGGGAGGCCTCGGACCTGGGGATGGCACATGGGGGTGTCACACAGCATCAGCATGAGCCTCCCAGAAACACCCCCAGGACCCGAAGCGAGAAGGGTGGGGAATGGCCCATGGCTGCTCCTCGGGGGGGCTCAGTCTGGGGGGCTGGTGTGGAGGTCAGGCTGGGAGCTGTGTCACCAACTCTGTCCCAAGCTCCATTTGGGGTGGGGCAGATCAGACTTCGGCAAAGCCCCTCCCAAAAGGTGGCCCAGCAAAGCCCTCCCCACACTCAGGGAGTACCCCTCAAAATTCCTGCACACCCCAAAACCCCCTGGAAAACCCATCCTCAGTGGGGCACAGAAACAGGCAACAGCCCTCCCAGCACTTGCTCACCCTTCAGCATCCCACCCCAGCTGACCCCAGACCTGCCCCTGCGCCCCAGGAGTCCCCCTCCCCCCGAGGGTCCCACTCCCCCAGCACTCACCCTGAGGACTTTTCGGGCTTGGGAGGCAGGGCTGGGGGTTTCCCACTCAGGCCAGGAATCTTGCAAGACTTGGAGCGCTGCACGTGGGGGTCTTTGGTGGGGGGTCCTTTGCTGTCCCCTGGTGCTGTCCCCTCCTCAGCCGAGCGGTTGCGGCCCCTCAGCTTGGCCTGGGCATAGGGTAGGGAGGTCAGGCTGGCACAGTCCCCACATCCCACCTCCCCACTGTCCCTGCCCACCTTGGACAACCCCCCAGCCTCAAACTACCCCAGGCTCAGCCTTGAGGTGTCCCCCCCCTCCCTCAGGGTCCTGGCATCCCCACCTTGAGGGCAGCCGTGCTGAGCCCGGGGAAGAGAGGCACCTTCACCGCCCTGCCCAGCGGGGACGATCGCACTCGGCGGCTCTTGGGTCCCTCAGCTGCCTCCTCCTCATCGTCGGATGTGGCTGGGTGGGCAGGACGGGGCTCTGCGAGGACACGGAGAGCGTCACCACAGACCCCGAGGACAGTCACCCCGCTGTCCCTCCTGCCCCAGGTGCCCTCCCCGGGGTCTGACCCGTGGAGTCGCGGAAGATCCAGGCGTCGGCGTCGGCGCTGGGCGCGGGGCGCAGGGCGGGTGCCCGGTGCGGGCGCTTGCGGCCCAGGCTGGCCTTGCTGCGGTACACGCTGCTGTCCAGCACCTCCGTGTCCTGCGGCCAACAGGGACAGGTCAGGGAGCCCCGAGACCCTCAACCCGCACCCACCATGTGCCCCTGCACCCCCAGGGAGGAACAGGGACCCCAGGGAAGCCTCTGGGGCTGGAAAATGCCCCTGCCCCACACACTGACCTCCAGAAAGGTGAATTCCTGCCCAGGGGCATCTGTGGGTCCCTCGGGCTGAGGAGCACCCAGGGAGAAACGCTTCTCCTCCCGGCTGGGTGGTCTCTCCCCATCTGGGTGGTCTCCGTCACTCTCCATGCCCAGCAGGGTTCTGCTGGCAGCCCCCAGCAGCAGAGGGGAGGCTCGTGGGCTCCGCAGGGGCTCCGAGGTGTCCCTCTCCCCCTCAGTGGGGCTGCAGGGCTGGCTCCAGGGGGGCTCCACAGCTGGGGAGGCAGCCAGAGCATCAGCTGCTGGCAAGCTGGGGTCCAGGAGATGGATTTTTCTGCTCACGGAGACAAGAGGAGACCCTGGAGTCCCTCCAGCCCCCACTGACACAGATCCTGCCCTGAACACCACCCCTCCAGGGGAAACTGAGACACAGGGAGGGACAAACACCAAGCCAGTTGTCCAGGTCTCTCCCTCCTCTCCAGGATGTTACACCAAGGAGAGGACATCCCTGGGAAGATCCCACAAAGCCCCTTCCCAAAAGCTGGGACAGAATTTGACATCTGAGGAGGGACAAGAAGCTGCCAGGCTCAGGGGAGGGGGAGGCAGTCATGCTGACCCTCCCCCAAGAGGCAAATACAAGGGTCAGACCCCCAGTAGGGGAGGTGGCCATGGGGACACAGGGTTACCATGGGGCCCATGGGGCAGAAGAAGGGGGTTCAGGGTCACCCATGGTGTGGGAAGGTGCCAACACCTGGATACACCTCAGCTGCAGTGCTAGGGTCCCTCTTCCTGAGCCACAGGGTTTTTTGTTTCTCTCTTCCCAGGATCCTGGTTTCCACATGGAGTGAGGAAATTATTACGTGGGGAATCCCCAGTTCCATAGGTTTGGCTGAAATCAGGGTTCTCACATCCTGGCAAAGCACTAAGGACCCGGAGCTAATCCTGGCACTTCATCAGAGGCTGGGGGGAACACCAGCACCTCCCAAACTCGGCACAGGGCTCCCCACATCAGAGGGAAACTGGGACAAGGAGCCCTGGAGGCATCAACCCGTCCTGGGTCAGCTCAAGACATAAAATCCTGCAGGGACAGGGAGAAACTCCATCCCTCGGACAGCTCTGGCTCCAGCTGTGGGGACAGAGGCTCCTCGGGGACACGTGGGCGCCAGGGCCCAGGAGCTCTGGCAGCCGGGATGAGGCCCATGGCATCACCATCCCTACCACAAGACACCAAGAGGACAGGTCCCCTCTGCAGGGCATCAGCCCCACGCTCCTTACCCATGCTCCAGGTGGTGGCTCCGTGCGGCGCAGCGGGCACCGAACGCGCTCGCCCACTCCCGGTGCTTGGCCTCGGCGTCGCTCCGCTCGGCTGCCGCTCCTGCCCGGCTGCAGCCTGGCTCTCCCACCCCGGCCTCACTGCCTGGCTCTTCACCCCAGGCCTCACCCAGCCCAACCCCACCAGCATCATCAGTGCCCAGGTGGCCAGTGGCATCCCGGGTGCCAAAGGGGAGCTCCCTGTGCCAGTCTCCCAGGGACTCTGGCTGGGCCCCAGACCCCATTCCACCAGCCCAGGACACGGAGCCACCCGGCGATGCTCTGGCACTGGTGGGATATGGCACCCGCTCCGTCCCGATGACACCAAACTGGTTGTGGCAGTGGGCTCCCCCCAGCTCTTCAGCCCAGTCCCTGCTCCCAGTGGCTCTGCCCTCCTGCCGGTGGGCACCACCCCAGCCAGGCTCCTGCGCCAGGGGATTGGGGCCATGTGAGCCTGGCGAGTTGTCCTTCCCAGCACCAAAGGCATCGTCCAGCTCAGTTTGGCCAATGCTGCGCTCGCCGGCCCAGCTCAGCCGGCCGGGACCAAACTCCCCTCCCTCCTTCCCAGTGGCTGTGGAGCTGGGCCCACTGGCACAGGGTGGCCGGCCAGGGCTGAACTCCCGGTCCTGGCTCTCCATGTCCCTGTCCCACGTCTCCTCATCCCTGTCCTGGCTCTCCATGTCCCTGGTGCTGTATCTGTCACCCCAGGCTGGTTGGCTGGGGCTGAACTCCTGGTGTTGGGTCTCCTCATCCCTGGCCTGGGTCTCCATGTCCCTGGTGCTGTATCTGTCATCCCAGGATGGTTGGCTGGGGCTAAACTCCTGGTGTTGGGTCTCCTCATCCCTGGCCTGGGTCTCCATGTCCCTGGTGCTGTATCTGTCATCCCAGGCTGGTTGGCTGGGGCTGAACTCCTGGTGTTGGGTCTCCTCATCCCTGTCCTGGCTCTCCATGTCCCTGGTGCTGTATCTGTCATCCCAGGCTGGTCGGCTGGGGCTGAACTCCCGGTCCTGGCTCTCCATGTCCTTGTCCCAGGTCTCCATGTCCCTGGCACCGTATCTGTCACGCCAGACCATACTGCTGGCACTGAACCTGCTGTCCTGGGCATCCATCTCTCTGCTGCTGTGTTCGCTGGCCCAGGTCAGTCTGCTGGGGCTCAGCTCCCCACCCTGGGTCTCCATGTCCCTGGTGCTGTGCTCACTGGCCCAGGCTGGTTGTCGGGGGCTGAACTCCTGCTCCTGGCTGTCCATGGTTCCTGTCTTCTGGTCCTGGTTCTCCACATCCATGTCCCGGGTCTCCGTGTCTCTGGAGCTCTGTATGTCACCCCAGACTGGTCTGCTGGGTTGGAACCTGCTGTCCTGGCTCTCCAAGTCTCTGGTGCTGTGCTCACCAGCCCAGGCCAGTCTGCTGGGCCTGAACTCCTGGTCCTGGCTCTCCATGTCCCTGTCCCTGTCCCAGGTCTCCACATCCCCAATGCGGTATCGGTCATCCCAGGTTGCTCTGCTGGCTTTGAACTCCTTGTCCCAGCTCTCTGTGTCCCTGCTGCAGAGCTCGCTGGCTCCAGCCGGGTGGTGGGCACTGAAGTCCTGGCTTTGGCTCTCCACATCCCTGGAGCTGTGCTCATCATCCCAGTTTGGTCTGCTGGGCTGGAACTCCCTGTCACCAGTCTCCATGTCCCTGTCCTGGCTTCCCTCGTCCCTGGTGCTGTGTCTGTCATCCCAGGCTGGTCTGCTCGGGCTGAACTCCCGGTCCTGGCTCTCCATGTCTCCGGTACTGTACTGGCTGTCCCAGCCTGGCCTGCTGGGGCTGAAATCCCTCTCTGGGCTGCCAGTGTCCACAGTGCTGGATCTGCCAGCCCAGCCCAGCGTAAAATCCTTGTCCTTGGCATCCCTGCTGTTGTACTCATTTGCCCAGCGTGGGGTGAGCTCCTTGTCCTTCATCTCCGCACCAGCAGTGCCATATTCACCAGGCCATGCGGGTGCCATCTCCCCGTCCCGGCTCTGGGGGTCACCGGGGCAGTACCTGCCAGCCCAGCTGGGCCCCTGATCCTGCTGCTGGCCGTGTGCCACGCTCCAGTCCACCTGCCCGGCGCCCATCTCTCCGCGGCCTGCGCTGCCCACGAAGCAGCTCGTGCCCCACTTGGGTTCACCAGCGCCAAAGCCTTGATCCTGCTGGCAGCCTTGGCCCGTGCCACGAGCCTGGGGCCAGCTGCTGCAGCCCAGCCTCGCCTCCCCGGGCAGCTCCGGCCCTCCGTAGGTGCTGCCCCAGTCCCTCCTGTCCGGCTGTTGCCCATCCCGGAACCTGCGTGGGCTGTCCCAGCTCGACGTGGCCCCGAACACCCGGTCCTGCCCTGTCTCTCCAGGCCAGTCTCTCTCCTCACGGCTCCAGGAGAAGGCACCAGGCCGGCGAGCGCTGCCGATGCCGAACTCGCTGCACAGGTCCTTTTGCGACCAGCCGAGCAGGCCCTGGGGGTGACACGAGGGAATAGGGGGTTACAGGGGGCCCCAGTCCTGGCTCATGCAGGGGGAAAATCAGGGAGATACCCTCGTATCCTGGGGGTCCTGTCACAAAGGGGGATGGATCCTGTCACCTGCCCTCCCCATTCCAAGGGGTCCTGGTCCTGTGCCCGGAGCCACCAGCTGTCTGGAGTACTCAGAGTCATCACCCAGGGTACCCACAGCCCATGGCACCCCAGCTCACTCTGCAGCACCAGGCTGCCCAGCAGGTGCCAGGATGACTGCCATGGCACCCAAGTCACTAGCCATGGCTTCAAATTCTCTAGCCATGGTTCCCCAGCAGGCTCTATGGCCAGGTCCTGGCTCTCCCTCTGGCACAGCATGTTCCCGCTCAGCCTCCACCCAACCCGACCCACCCCACACAGAGCCAGTGTGTTGGTGTTTCACACCAACCGCTCTGCCAGAGCTGCCCACTCCCTGCATTTCACCTCGGATCCATCCGCACGCGGGGAGTGGGGCCCTGCGGCGTGGGCCCCCGGAGATGCCAGCAGCTCAGTCAGCCAGCCCGGGTCCACGTGGGGGTTGCGGTCACTCGGTTCCTCGGCACGGCACGGCCCGCCCGGGCCCTGCAGGCTCACTGGGCACTCACCCCCTGGCAACTGGGCCGAGCCCAAGCGAGCCGTGGTGGCCAGATCTGGTGGGGTGCCATCCATGGGGGGCTCGGGCTCAGGTGGGTCCTGGACAGACTCTGTCACACACAGAGGGGAGCAGGGCACTGTGGCATCATGCTCTGCCTCCCCTTCCTCCTCTGCTGAGCCCTCGGCCTCTCGCTGGGCCACGGGACCCCCCGGACACGGAGCCCCCTCGGAGCTGCTGTCCCCCTGGAAGCATGGGGGGCTAGGGGCTGGATCCTCCTCCTCTTTGGAGACCACCTCTGGGATGGGGGGCTGTGAGGGGGACACTGGCTGCCGTACCCCCCGTGAGGGGACCGTCCACTCGAAGGACTGGGAAAGGCTCCAGCTGGACTGGCTGCCCAGGGTCAGCTCTGGCAGCGGGTCCTCAGAACGAGGCAGGGTGCTCAGAGAGCCCCCCGGCACCCCCAGGCCCTGCCCCACTGAGGGGGACTGCAGCACCCCCTCCAAAGAGCAGCAGAGCCCCAAGTCCTGGGAACAGGGGACTGTCCCCTTGGGGAGCTGTGGGGATGATGGGGAGTCGTCAGGTCCCTCTGGGGAGCCTGGAGGACAAGAGGCATTAACAGGGGGTGGGCCGGAGGGTGCCGGGTACTGAGTGGCAGCCTCCGGGGAGCCAGGGGGGCAGGTGACTCTGAGGGGCAGCTCGGGGGTGCTGGGGGGGCTTGCAGTACCAGGCGACCCCTCGCCAGGGGTGCTGGGGGAGCCAGGGGAGCGGGATGTGCCAAGCCGGGGTTCGGCTGCGGAGGAGGGAGCGCCTGGGGCAGGGATGGAGATCTCAGCCCGAGGCTGGGCTGGGGATTCTGGGGAGCCAGGTGCCAGGGTGGGGGAGCCTGGGGCTGGAAGCTCCGGGGGGGCATCGGGAGAGCCGGGGGCCGAGGCAGAAGGCTCGGTGGGATGGAATGGGGCTCCCGGGGCTGGGCAGGTGGGGGGCCGTGGGGAGCCAGGGGGTCCAAGGGTGCCAGGCTGGAGAGCAGAGAGCTGTGGAAAGAGCCGGGGGAGGTCACATCACTCAAAAGGAACTTCCCAAGGGGTCCCTGATCCTCAGGTCACTGCCCCCTTCTCCAGTACCCCCTCCTCCCCACCTCACACCTGAGGCAGGAGATGCCCACGCTCCCTGCCAGCACCCGGCCACATCCTGCATGAGTCAGCCTGGGCACCTCCCAGCTTTATCCCCCCCCCCCCCCCCCCCCCCCCCCCCCCCCCCCCCCCCCCCCCCCCCCCCTCCCCCCCACCCCCACCCCTCCCACCCAAAGAC
>JAOEGS010006353.1:39742-56798 GCA_025447755.1 Corythornis vintsioides | reverse complement strand
TCCCAGTTTGGGGTCATCAGCAAACTTGCTGAGGGTGCTCTCTACCCCCTCGTCCAGGTCATTGATGAAAATATTGAGTAAGTCTCACACATGGCTTTGCAGCATTGCTTTGGCTGTGGAGTATAGGAACTGTGCAGAGCCTCCTCTGTGCTATTGTTTGATGGCATTTAATACATGAATGAATCTGTTTTGTGCCCAGTGCCTGCTAGGACTGAAGGTCAGTGTATAAATGAGCACTTTGCCAGAGATTCACCTCTTACTCCAGACTCGTGGCCTTTTGTGTGAGACTTTATGTGTTGTGTATCTGTGTGGACTTCTACTGGCTGTGGTTTTGAGACTCAGCCATCATTACTCTGTGAGGGCTCAGGCCCTCAAGGTTTTTCTAATTTAACACAAGTCATAGAGATCAAGAGACCAGGGCAGGTTTGGGTACAGGGAGATTTCACCATGGGGCATGATGTATCTTCACTGGTCTTAGAAATTATTCTCTCTTTCCCTAGAGAAGGTAAAAAAATGTGTTGGGTTTTTTTTTTCTCCATTCAGACCTTAAATTTTCCTTCTCTACAGAAATTTCACTGTTCTTTTATGCATGTTATAGAGGTAGGAATCCTCATAATTTAGCCAGTTGCTATCTCATGAGAGTCATCCTGTAACATCTCCCTTTATCTGTGCTGCCAGATTTTTCTTGCTTGAATTTTAAATGTGTTCTAATGTCCTCTGTAAAATTCCCAGAACTGCCTTACTTCAGAAGATAAGGAGCATGTCTTTCCAGGTGTGTCAGCTAAACTTTTTTTTTTGTTGCTGTTTTTATTTTCTAGAGAAATTGGATGTTTTCATATTGCTGACTGCTTTCAACCTGTGAGGTTTTTTTTTTCCTGCTTCCTTAGTGACCAAGTTCAACCATGGATTTGTTTCCTGCTGAGTCCTCCCTGGTTCTGTGCACAAGTGGGTCTATCTGGGATTATACTGCAGTTGTTTTTCTGTACTGAGCTGTTCTGGCTCCCAAGTTTGGCTGATTTGTGCTGAGATTAGTTCAGAAGTTTTCTGCCTGCCTTAACTTAACATAACATAATAGAAGTTTTCTGACTACCATAACTTTGTGCTGGCTATCAAGCTATGAAAAGGGTAATAGAGTGAGCAGCCAGTCTGCTTCCCAGTGCTGTGGTGTGTTATCTGAAATCACCATTGATTGCAGCTTATGGATATGTCAGCCTGTGACCTTTAGCAGCTCTGAGCTCAGACTCACAATCCTTGCTCTGCTGAGGAAGTTACCAGCACATCAAGTGGAAATAACTAAAACACTCAGTGCACTCAGGTTAATCCAAAAGGAACCATAAATAAAACTGCTCCATTAATTCTCTGGGAGTCCAGGGCAGCTGGTCTCTTAAAGGTGGGAGAATTTGCAGTATCCTTTCAGCACTGGTCTGGAGAAGCCTGGCAGTGCATTCCTGGGAAGGTTTGTGCCAACAGAATTCAAGAGGAGCCCAGGCTCTGATGCACCCAGTGCATCAGCCAACCTCAGTGTGCCCCTGAACTGAGCTCCTGTGTTGTGGGCAGGTTTAGCCTTCACTCTGCCACTGAGGGAGGAATCCATGGTAAATCTTGCCTTTGGAAAAATTCCTAGAGCCAGTTGTTGGGTCTGGATTCACTTCTGAATTTCCTAGAGTGGTGAATGTTTGCAACTGTGCTCTTTAAGAGGCTCAGCTTCTAAAACAGTGCAGCCATTTAATAAACCTCTCAGCAGATCTTATTAGCTTGGGCTCAGCACAGCACTGTGTGGCTTCTAGGTCAGAGATGCTTTTCATCTGGCTGGCTCTGATGTGGGCAGAGCTTCCCATCAGCCTGGCAAACACTGTAAAGATGCCAAGGTGTTGCTGAATAATGCAACCATGCCCCACCCCTGCAGTGCTCACCAGGGCAGTCCAGTGGGTGACTATCAGACACAGGTTTGGATGTGTCATGTCTCTGATTCCAGAGCTGCTAGTCCACATTTTCTTACTTTTACTTGAAACCTTTGGGGTGTGAGGGAAGGGCAGGCAAGGCTTTACCTTCTCCTTGAATGCTTCCAGCTCTGCATCTGTGATTTTCCACGGAGCATCCCTCTTTAGTTTCTCAGCAGTGCTGCCATCCTTGCAGCTCTCATGGAGCCTATAGGGTTCAATCATCTCCTCAAAGAACTTCCAGCTGAAAAAGAAATGACAGAGGAGGCCTTGCTGCAGGGTGAGAGCTCTGATTCCACAGCCCCCACTGGCTGTACCTGCAGCTGACAGCCCAAATCCTGGCCCCTGCTTTGCTGCATTGTGCCCCAAGTCAGAGCTGTGCCTTTCCAATATGGTTGGGTGGCTTGGGGGTTAATTAAAAGGTTATTTGAGGGTAATTAAACACTGCATTTGGCCTCAGTTGCAGAGAATGTTCTGCGTTTTCCTGGCTGTGAGAAAAATGCTGAAAGGAATTGTGCAGTAACTGCAAAGAGCAGTGTTTTGGTTACTAATGTTAACAGTGAATATGGGGCTCCTCATAAATACTGAGCTCTTGTTTTAGCATTAGGTGGAATAATCCTCTGACTGATACAGTTTGACATCACTGGTTGCTCCATTTCATTACAACTAGGGACTGAAGGGGTTTTTTTCCTGCATGGGGGCTCAGATTTGTGTTCACTTCCCAACATTTCCACAGATTGTCTCACTGAATTTCCATTTTTCTTGAAGCTTTGGACTGTCATCAGCTGGAAAAGGTTATCCTGCTGTGCTTCCCTGCTTGCCCCTTTACTGCAGAAGTCTCTGTCATCCTACAGACACCTCAGGGAGTTTCTCTTGTACTCATGTAAATGTGTTTCTGTGAACAGTGCATGCTGCCAGGCCTCACTGTGGAGTCTAACAGGAGGCTGGGCTTTGTTGTGTGGCCAAGAAGTCAAGAGGTAGGTTAAAGGCTGTGACATGTTTCATTTCAGGTTGCTAGAGAGTGTGTCAGCATCCTTGGTGTCTGATTTAGGATGTAAACCAGTGATAATCCTCTCATTATTAGTGAAATAAAGGGGGTGCCAGCTGGGAAAGAGCTGCAGTGGTCTGGCAAGTGTCTGGCACAATATTCACTTGTTCTGTTCTGATGGAGTGGATGCAACAAATGTGTGGGGTGTTTATGTTAATGCCAGATAGAAATTCTTTTTGAGAGCTTTTATTTATGTGAAATCACTGCATAGTACTGAAAAAAAACAAACAACAAAACCAAAACAAAAAAAAAAAAAAAAAGAGGAGTATTCTGCACAATTCTTCTAAAATTAAAGGTATTAACTGAGAGATCAGGAGGGCACCAATAAGTGACTTTAGGTATCTACTGATAAAATCTTTCTATTCTTTAATTGCATTTCCTAAGTCAAAATCTCCAATGCACTGCAGAAACACTTGTGACTCTGGTGCTGGTTTTGCAGTTATGTGTGTGTATAGAAAGGGGCTGTGGGAGGGTTAAGAGACTAATCAAGCACTTGAACTCAGAAAAAGAGTGGAGAAGAGGAGCCCTCTGAGTATGAAATAGCCATGGACACAGTAACTGGGGAGCAAGGAGTGGGATGGAAGAAGTGAGAACCTTTTCAGAGCATCTTGAAGACCACAATGTGTGTAAAAAAAAAAAAAAGCACTGTAGTGAATTGAGTTAGGATTCAGTTGCTCCCTGAGTGCCCTGATACATCCTTTTCTCTAGGTAAAGCAGAAGAAATAGGTGGTTTCTATACAGAGATCTTCAATCCTTGCTTTCTAAAACATATTATTTTCTATATCTATATATTTGTCACTAATACAGTTGGAGGTGGAGCTTCCTGAGCCCTCTTTTACCAACTTCCTAACCTCTGCCTAAGGACATTAATACTGTAGATAACTTAATTTTTGCAAACACTCATCTTCATTATATTTGAGTGATAGGGGAGTATGATAATGTCATCATGGCAAAGAAGTAGTATGCTCATGTTTGGGCAGAAAACTGATAAGTTTATCATTTCATAGTAAAAACTAGAAGACTGAGTTGACAACTGATGAGTTTACAAGAGACCTGTGACTGACTGATTCCTATGATAAATGTGAAAAGCCATCAGAAAATTATTTAGTGTTAGTGAGGCAAATTTAGTGGCTCGTAAGTATTGTGTTAATTAATCTTTATTAAAATTAAGTGGCATCAGTACAACAGAAGGAAAAAGGCTGCCTTAGATTTGTGATTGTTAAAGGTTCTTTTTCCTGCAGCAGGTACTTAGAAAATGATTGCTATAAAGGGACAGTGGTATGTTTTTGGTTTTTAATGCTCAACATGAAAGAAACAAGCTCCTGACAAAAGCTGGCTGCTAGATAATGAATGTTGGTAATGTTTCTTACCTCTCTTTGTTGGGCTTTATATTGATATCACAAATGATATTAATATCAGCAAATTTTATTCTGAATTTGCTTAGAAGTGAAGCCATCCTGAAAACAAAAAGAGAGAACATTTTGTCATTATATTTCTGAGTGTCTTGCATCAAAGAGCACTCCTAAATGAGTTAAGATATCAAATGCAGTTGTCTTGTTATCTGTAACTATATGACAAATTACATTAAATGCTTTAGTGTACCAGTTCCCAATTACAGACCTGGGTTGATGTGATTGCTGTGGAATAATTCATTTAACTGATGATCAATGAAAATCACAAAAATGAATAGCAGAGGGAAGAGTGTTTCTATCTGGGAAAAAATATGGTACTTTAAGTATTTGCAAAGGCTTGGATTATAAAGTAAAAATACTGAAAATGGAGTAGGACAGAATTCTCTGGTACTTAGACTTCTGTTATTCTGTAATTATCAGAATTCTAAGCATGGAGCACATACAACACTGGGGGTTGGTGAAAATAGGCTCTGGAAGATTGATGTGCTGTACTTACAGAACCTTTTTCAGTTATGAATTTCTATTGATCTACTCACATGTAGTCATTATGTATTTTCATAAAAAAAAAGACTTTGCTTTTCTGCCCCAGTAGGCAGGGGGGAATAGTTGATAGCTTTGTGTGTGCCTGTGCTGAGGTTAGAGAGATTTTGTTAGCTTAGTTTGCCTTTGCTTGGAGCATGGCTGGGAATTTTATTCCCACCCCTTTTTCCAATTTTCCTTTTTTTCTTTTTTTTTTTCTTTTTTTTTTCCCCTCTGTATGTAAGCTTTGGGATTGAAAAGGTCAGAAAGTCCCTGGGAGCAAACCATGGTAGCAATACATATTTGCTTATGAGCTGAGAATTTACTTGTTGTTTTTTATTTAAGAACAACATACAGCTTATATAACTCCTGATGTCCCTTGGAGCAACCCTTGCTTTTGAGCACCAAAAAGAGCAAAGTCTCAACTTGTGTAGCAAGGCTTTCATATTTGGGGAATTGCATGCTAGCAAAAGTCCAGATGAATTGAACTTCTGAGGTGGAAATGCAGTAGATCAAAGTGTACTTGGGTGTTGAGTTAGGTCTACCTAAGGAATGGAATCCTGACAATGAATCCAGACCTCTGGGTTTGCCTCTTGGAAGGCTTGTGTGTGTGCTGGGGGGGATATGTTGTTGAGGAAAGCTGTAGGAATGCATATAGTTGGGGTTTTTTTGAGGCAAACTATGTCATTGCCAGCTGTGCTGCCCATGCTGTTCACTCCTAGAGCAAGCAGGGTGTGCAGGTGTCAGAACTGCCTCTCTGGACATCTCTTTGTCTTGACAAATCCACTTTGGTGTCAAAGCCACCTGCTTCCTCTCAACATGTGGTGACTGGAGTGCTTGGCCCAGGAGTTGGCTGTGGTCCTGAGCAGACTGTGCAGGGAGCAGAGCAGAATTCCCTACAGGTCCCTGAGTAAGGCTTTTTGTCCCCAGTGAGATGCATACTCTGTACAGACACTTGTGAGTCTGTTCCACAGAAGCATGTTACCTTTCAGGTTATCCTCACAAGTGGCAGAGCAAAAGCTTAGGGGAGCAGCCCTGTGGCTGCTGGCTTCTGTCATTCTAGTGATGCAGCCTCTTGCTTTGCAGCCATCTCCCTTGTTTTCCACGTGGTTGTGTTGTCTCTAACTCACTGCTGCTCTTTGTGAAGCAGTTACTGGCTTCCATCCCACATTGCCCTGCTCCACTGGTGGTGAAGGGGCTGTCCCCTGGTGTCTAAAGTGATTTGGAAGGAGAGCTCCTGTGAAGTTTAGATTAGCACCTTTCATTTGCTTGAAGGCAAATGGTCATTCTGAAATCCAGGCTCTCTGAAAGTGAAGTCAAATCAACTTGGTCCTAAAGTTCATTAGCTTGCTCTTTAACTTCTTTACATTTTGCCACAGTTAATCACATTGATGTGAGCTGCCTGACTATGGTATTTGCATATGAGAAGCTTTATGTGCAATTTCACTTACTGTTAACTGGACAATCTCCTCTAAATCCCATAAAACTAATTCTCTTCTCATTACAGAATGCTGACTGCTCTCCTTAGAGAAGGAAGTATGAGATATTAATGGGAAACATTGCTGGATGTGAATTTCCTTTGGTAATTACCATTTACACTGAGCTTTGGGGATTGTGTCATAAACTCAGCACCTTTCTGTCCAGCACTTGGTCTTCTTTCCATGTACACAGTAGAACCCAGCTGTGCTGAGAGATCCCCAGCTTCCTGCTGGACATGCATTATATTCAGCATCAACTCAAACACCAAGACAAATAGAGTTATATTTACACTAGTTTTTCTTCTTCAATCCTATTCACTTTTCCTCCAGTGAAGATCCTTAATTTGCAGTTTTTCCACTTCTTCCTGATAGTTAGAATGTAAGGAATTAGGATTGTTAGACCTGGAGGAATACAGAAAATTGCAGGAAGGTCACATTAGGGTGTTGTGTGGTAAGAAAATCTTTCATTTCAGCATTGTGGGACATAAATGAAAACATTTAAGCCAGGCATAAAATTGACTATGTCATCTTAAAAAAAAACAAACCCAAAAACCAGTTTTTGTTTTTGGGAAGTGCCACTTCCCAAGCCTGTCTTTATATTTGGCAACACAGAAATCTCTTTCCCTGTGGTTCTTACTCAAAAGCCTTACCTCCATCATCAAACAGCCACCAAATGTCAATGGTCCCTTTTCCTTGCTTCTTTTTAAACTGAGTGCTAGCTTCTAGCAGCTTCTGGTTGAATTCCCCCACGTGCATTGACTGCATTGTGTTGATGGTGCTCTCTGTAAAGGGGGAGAAAAAAACATGGAGTGATTTCTGACTAGTGAGGCAACAAGAAGCTTTAGCAAGTCAAGAGGAAAGCTTCAGGAAAATGAACTTTCTGACATCATTTCTATGCTTTAAATATAAAAATATTTACAGTGTGGGTGCTGTGGACTTTGAATCTACCAATGTGAACAGAAAGCAAAGCCTAATACTTTAGCACTAGATAGGGACATCTTGAAAAGGGAAACCTGATTTCTTTGCTTTATGGATCTTTTTCTTTTAACTAAAACTCCTTGGGGCCTTAGAAAGCACTTGGGAAATATCTGGTAGGTTTTAGAAGTAAATGGCATCACTTTGCATCTCTCACAAGCTCAGCTGTGTGATGTAAAATCCAGAGCTGCCTGAAATGCAGAGCAATGGTGGACAGAGCTGCAGGGAGAGCAGAGGTGAAGCAAGGACTGGAAGGCAGAAAGCTTCCCTGGGCCTGAGAGGGTCACTATTAATTGAAACTAACTTTGATTCTCACTCTTTGCTTGGCTGGCCTTAAAAGGTACAGTCTTGCCAATGTACTGAAAGGATCTTCTCTCATTCCATCTTTTGAAGCTGTGGTTTTATTGCTGCTTCTCTTTCAGTAATTTCAAAGAGATGGTGTCAGAGCAATAATTTAAATGGAGCAGACAGGCTTCTTTAGAGGTTTTACTCTGATCTGCTAGGTTCTGAAAATGCTTTGTTTGGTTTTCCTGTGTTTCTAGAGCATGGGCAGCATAGTTCTAAAGCAGTTATTGGCTTCCCTCTACAGTCCTAGCATCTGTGCTGGAAGATGCAACAGCTCTGGGGAGGATGAATGTATAAGCAAAGAGAGAGGCAGGGATATTTATTATCATCATCTATTTCATCTGTAGAGCCAAAGTATCTAATATGTATTTCCTTGATGTCATTGAGCCTAATTGAAAAGGAGAGTTGGAACAGGGCTGCACAGTCCTGGGATATTTATTGTGAGAATATAGTCAACTGAAGCCTGCAAAATAACCCCAGGTCTGCCAAGGAAAGAATGATGACATTTGCTGTTCTCAGTCTGTAGATCTTCTGGATACCTGGGGCAGTTTCATGCACCACCAGAAGGAATAGTCTCTGCAGGTGAAAACTCTGAAAGTATTTGCATAGTGGCATGGCTTGGGGTGGGTCACTGCATTACAGCTTAGCACTTGTGAAATGAGACCTTGAATTCTCTCTACTTTTGTTTTACTGTGAAAATTAATGACATCTAAGTTTTTCTTTCATTACTTGACAACATGCTGTGTGTGTACTTTCAGCACTTCAGCCATCTTCACTTGTATTCTTATGAAATTATGCTTAGAAAATAGAGCAGTAGTTCTGTTTTTACCTGTTTGATTTCAGCTGTCTAATGGGTTTGTGTTTGTGTGCACTTGTGTTGAGTAAAGTGAGCTTGCTTGTTCCCTGAATATTGTGCATATGTTCCTGTTTTCTTTAAATCAGAGGGAAAAAAAAGGTCTCTATTTAAAAATGAAACACCCTATTTAAGAAAAAAAAAAACAAAACAAACCCCAACTTGTTCTGTATTCCTCAAACTTTAATAACCTTGTGCTATTGTGGATCAATATAAACTGAGCTGAGCAGCTCATGTAGCAATTGAGGGAGAAAAAATGACTTCTATTGTGCAAGTTGTGCTCCCTGCAGAGGATGCTCACTCTGGTCTGCATTTCATGGCCACCAAGGCAGGTTTGCACAGGGTGAGTCCTGGGCCAGGGCTTTCTGTGTGCCTCAGGGGTTTTAGCCTTGGAGTCAAAGTCCAGTTTGCACACTGGTGAAAATGGGATGTACTGAAGAGTGGAGGAGAAGCTGTCATTTTGAAACTTACCCCTTTTTGTTTCATGTCTGGAGATATTGAGTGTGCTGGCTTTTCTGAAGAATCCACAGATGCCACTTTTTCCTTCTTCAAAATCATTTTCTTTAATGGTAGCTTCCAGTGCCAGTCTCTCCTGCTCCAGCTTCTCCAATTCCTCTGTATATTGGGAAAATTAAGGGAACTGGTAACACACCACTTTTGATTTGAAATTAAATCACTTCCTGAAATAGTGGTGGTGATGTGACTGCTGTTGTGGTGCTTTGCAAACAATGCAAAGCTTTGGGGAGGAAAAACTCAACATTCTTTTTTCCTTGCCACTTAATAGGGAGGAGTTAGCTCAATTCATCTCTGGAAGCCCTAACTCAGGGTGCCTACACCTAAAGTGGTGGTGTGTGCAGCTGCTCTCACATTTCCAGGTTAAATCCAGTATTTCTGTATTTTTTTTACATGAGCTGGTATTTATTGAGCTATGTTTGTGCATTTGGTTGGTTTCTTTCCCCAAGAATTTGAAAGCACATTAGGGAAACTGTTTTCCTAAAGTTAAAAAGCTTTAAACTTAAAGTTCTAGCCCTTGAGTCCCTATTCTAACAAGGTTACATGGCTTTGGACTCTGAGATTCTCAGAAATCTGTGAGGATCCTGAATGCAGGAGCAGTTTCTATGCTGAAATTAATTTTTAATGTTTTAATTTTGTCAGCATTCACTGAAAAGATGTCAGACTTTGCTGACAAGCTCTGTAAATTCAGTAATATCAAAGAACAATATTGGATTTGTGCTTAGAAAAAGGTACCATGTGCTATTGTGGAACATATTATATCATATTATATGATATGATGGTGATACACTAATTCATATGAGCCAGGCATTTGCCTGCAGAAAAATGCTTTTTCATGAGGAAAACCTCTGAGTAATACACAAACTAAGAGTGGGGGATATTCATTTAAGGCATTGTGTTAAAAAAACCCAAACCCAAAACAATAGAAACCACAAAAAAATGAAACACACAATAAAATAAACAGTCTCCCTGACCATTATTAGCTCTGTTGGCCAAGAGAAAGGAATAATTTCTTTTGCTTCAGGATCTGTGACAGGGATGTGCTTCTGATTATTAGCCCTGATAGTCTCTAACTTCATGGTCACTCAAAACTACCATTTCAGCTGCTTTCTTATACAGAAAGCTGTAGCAAGTATCATAGAATACAGTATTTTTTCCCCACTACAAAGGCTTTGTATCTGCTTCAAAACAAAACCCAGGCTATTTGCTGTAATTTCACTGATGTTCTGATGACTCTGTCTGTGAGCAGTCAGTCTGACTGACCTGGGAGATCTGCCTGTCTCCCTGCTCAGTGTATCAGCAGAGGGGGAAAAAGCACAATTAGTTAGGATTTTTTTTTGCCAGTCCCCATAGTTTTGCCCTGTAGCTCTGCACAAAGCTGCTGGGTGAAGAGTCATCTGCCTTTGTTTCTTAGAGGAGCCTCTGCTGCCTTTTCATTCTCGGCTCTTTTTGCTTTTGAGGACTGCCTCATGCTAGAATCTGTCCTCTCTAATTGGGGGTTAAGTGCGTTTTTCATTAGCTGGAGGTACTGATGCCCTTTCAGGGTGCTGTCCCCAGGATTGCGAGCGTGGGCAGCTGGGGAGGAGCTGGAGGTGTCTCTACAGCAGGCGGCAGCAAAGGCTCAGCGTTCTGCTGCACCTGCTGTGCTCCCTGCAATAGAGTTTATCTGATTCACATCTGCCTGGGGATGGCCAGCTCTAGGCTGGATCTGTCTGCTCAGGGGGGCACATTTATGAGAACTATGAAGATGATACTGAAAACCAGGAGAATTTTTCCTATGGGATTCTTCTTTCCCCAGGGTACCTCAGGAACCTGTAAGATCTCTGTGTCCTAAAGAGGGAAAAGGGAAAGGAAAAAGAAAGGGAAAGGGAAAAGGAAAAGGGAAAAGGGAAAAGGAAAAGGGGAAAGGGAAAAGGGGAAAGGAAAAGGGAAAAGGAAAAGGGGAAAGGGAAAAGGGAAAAGGGAAAAGGAAAAGGGAAAGGAAAAAGAAAGGGAAAGGGAAAAGGAAAAGGGAAAGGGGAAAGGGAAAAGGGGAAAGGGAAAAGGGAAAGGGAAAAGGAAAAGGGAAAAGGAAAAGGGGAAAGGGAAAAGGGAAAAGGGAAAAGGGAAAGGGAAAAGGGAAAGGGAAAAGGGAAAAGGAAAAGGGAAAGGGAAAAGGAAAAGGGGAAAGGGAAAAGGAAAAGGGAAAAGGGAAAGGGAAAAGGTAAAAGGAAAAGGGAAAAGGAAAAGGGAAAAGGGAAAAGGAAAAGGGAAAAGGAAAAGGGAAAAGGGAAAAGGAAAAGGGAAAAGGGAAAGGAAAAAGGGAAAAGGAAAAGGGAAAGGGAAAAGGGAAAGGGAAAAGGGAAAGGGGAAAGGAAGGCCACTATTGTGTGTGGCTCTTGGAAACTCTTTCTTTAGGTCCTGCTGCCTGCACACTCTGTCTCCCTCTTTTCCTCTCTGTTTTCCGCTCAGATGGTGTCTCCCTTCATTGGTGTGGCATGGTGGGAAGTTTTCCCTTTCCCCTTGAGATACATACTGCTAACCCAAGGAAGAATGAACAAACACAGGGAAAAAACCCTGATCTTCCTTGTGGGTTACAGATTTTTGCATGGGTGGGAGTTTTCTGGGCCCCCAGCATTCCACAGAAGTGGTTCCCCAAGTGCAGCTTTCTGATTCCTGCCAGTCCCAGAGATCTGGGGGAGGCAGAGGGAGGAAGATGTGCCTCTGGAGCAGAGGGACACAGCATGATTGTGCTGCTTTGGTCTGAGCATGTGCTGGAAATGCTCTGGGAGTTGAATAATCTGGAGTGCAGAGACCCTTAATGTGTGAGGCTTGGCCTCCTTCTGTCACTGCCAGTGCTTCAGCAGGATTGAAACTGCAGAAACAGTGAGGAACTGTAGAAATTATGGATGTAGGAACTATTCTAGAAGCCAGGTGGTGATTCTAAGATTCTTTCTCATGCTGAGCATGTAACCAGCATTAGGTGTTCAGCTGTTGAGTCACCACATACCTTGAACCTGGAGGACCTGAGATATATCAAATCCTTGACTAATTCTGACAATAATCATGCCAAGCTCAAAATCAAAGGCATCACTGAAAAGAAAGAAAGAAAAAAAAAGAGAAATTATCTTTTTGCATCATGCATGCCAATGAGGAAGGCTACTCTGAGCAGCCCAGTGGAGCTGTTGGTACTCCCAGGGAGGTGTTGCTGCCATGTGCCAGGCTGTCCTAGCTGAAACTACAGAAGGAATTGCCCCAGTAAAGCACTACAAGCTTTCTTCCCTCATTTAGTAATGGAGCATCACTGGGCATGAGACAAAGGCTGTGGCTGAAATGGGTCTTTCTGACAACACTTTTTAGGACCTAGGTTGCCACTGAGTTTTGTTTTGTTTTGTTTCTCCCCTCTCTGAGGAAATAACACAGCTAGGGTGGGTTATGTTGTGCTTTAACTGGCTTCAGCTTTACAGGTGAATTTTGAGCCAGAATCTATGGGAAGCCTGTTTCTAAATGACTGTTTCCCAGCTAAATCTCAACCCACAGAGCTGCTGAGCCTTAGGCACACAGGAGATTTGAAGCAAGGCTTTGCCTTTGTCTCCTAGGCTTAAAAGAAGAATTCCATGGTGTTCTCTTATTCCCTAAGTATATACATTAGGGTTGTTTTCCTCTGAGCTCCTGCCTGCTAAAAATACAGTTCTGCAAAAGCACTGCTGAGAGCAGTGCAGCTTCTTCATGTACATTGTCAAGCCACATTGCCTCTGACAGCACCAGATGTTTGCTAAACACATCTTGCTAGGTGTGTGAAGCCAAGGAGCTGTTTCAATGGGCAGCAGCTTCTGTTACAGAGCAAGCCTGTGTGAACCTAGATTTGTAAGTATTTTCTTCCATGGTTTCTCCATGTCAAGTTCTGTATGCAAATGCTGTATTAATCTAAGAGAAGTGAAAAAGGAGATGCTGAGCTGTGACTTACTGTATGATGCCCACGTAGTTTTCAACTTGTGTGGCAGTGGCATTTCTCCAGTCCTTCTTAAATCCAATCACCAAGGTATTTGGTTTCATTCTACCCAAGCCTGAGGCCTAAGAATATGAAAACACTGCTTGAGCAGGTACACACACTTCTACTGTAAATGAAAAGTAATGGCAAAGATCACTGGAGTAATGTTCTGGAGACACTTACAACCTGATTGCATTTCATGAATGTCCTTCATGCTCATGCCCATGCAGAAAGTGGAAAGATTAGCTCTAAATCATTCCAACTATAAATGATTTTAGATGACAGAAATGTAGTTTTCCTAAATTAGCATTCATTTGCATTTATTCTGACATGCTCTCATTAAAATGGTTCAGTAACTTGGAATCAAGAGAGAGTTCAAGCACTGTTTATATGCTCATTCTAACATAATAGCATCAAGCTTTTATCAGATTTGGAATACTCAGTAGATAAGCTGGGTCTGAAGTCTCTTAAAACACCTCAGAGAAGGGATATCCTCTTTAAAATATTTTTTTTTTGCCTTCAACTCAGAAACAGTTGCTGCACTTTGTCATATTCTTTCCAAAAGATGATCCCAAATTAGCTGAACATGCTTTATAGATAAAATTACAGGAAGAACAAATGTTTTGCCAAGATATTAGATGAGCATTCAAAACTGGACCTGGATGCTAAGGGTTGTCACATCTAGATCCAGCTAACCTAAGGTTTATAGACATCTAAATATTTTAGGTATTGGGAACCTTTGGGGGGGAGACCCACAAATGCACCAGCTTGTCAGGTTGTTACACCTGCCAATTTTACTACTAAAAAAAAGTAAATAGGTAAAAACTGTTGGAACCTTGATGGGTTTGTTTTTTTTTTTTAGTAGCACTGATGTATCTGCACAATTTACATTGAAATGAACGGTTGGCTGGCAAAGCAATGCAGATGTCCTTAGGTTACAATACTGATGATACAGTTATCCTTCTGTTTACTGCAAGGGAATTATTTGTGGTCCAGTTGTTGACTTTGGCAATGGTGTTTAAGTAAAAATCAAGAGGAAGAGATGATCAGACTGTAACAGTTCTCCAAGACATGAGAAGGATCTCCCATTGAGGCAGTGTATAAACCCAAGAGGAGGTGTCCTTGTGAGGCTTTGATAGAACAAAGGGATCTTTATTAATGATATTTCATCTTGCTCCATTCAGCAAGTGTGCAAAGAGCCCTGGTAGGCTGCCAGTGGGGGACTGTTACCCAGAGTAGTTTAGTTGCTTCCCTACTGTCTCAGTTTGCATTGATGTCTTTTCAGCAATGTGTTGTGTGGAAAGGATGGGAATTTTCTCTACATTTTGCCTCAGTACCTGTATATTTAAATATTCATATATGTGTGAGAGAGAGAGAGAGATGGGGGAAATGCAAACAGTGCCTCTGTGCCTTCATTAAGGCCATTTCCAATGTGCTGTCGGAAATACCTGCTGCATTTTTAGAGTAATGGAAAAATATTGCAGACTCTTTTATTTAGATAGCCTCTCTGCAGAAAATATGTATTACACATTATCAGTTTTCAGCTGATGCAAAAATATTCTCAGGTATTTACTGTGCTTCACAATGCTGAACAATAGAACTGAAGTGTATCAAGAGTTGGCTGTGTAGACATTCATATATTGCCCTGTAGATGCCTCTCTTTTTTTATAGTAGTGTCTTGTTCATTTAGGAGAGACTCAGTTGTGCCTCCTTTATGAAAAAAACCTGTAATAAAATATACATGTCCCCCCACAATGCCCTTTCTGTTTCTAACATTATCCCTATATACATAGGACTTCTTGACAAGCAAACAGGAATGCTTTACACAAAAGGATGCTTTGATATAACACTCTTCTCTGCATTCTGTAAACAAAAAGCTTACTTGAAGTAGACTTTTGACTCCATCTCTGAAGCTGTCAGCTGCCACTGCTGCATAAAAGGCTTTTCTTTTGTTCTTTGTGAGCCAGTCCTGCTTTTTTGCCATGCTGCTGTTCATCTCCTTAACACACAGCTTGCGTGGTCCCTGCACGATACAATCAAATATTATTAAGAAGGTTTTGTGTTATACATTACACAGGGATTTGGGAGGAGTTCCCTAGTCTGCTGTGGGTGCAAATGGAGAAAGAAAAATCTCTTCCCAAGAAGGATCCACGGAGATTCAGCCCTTTGGAAAGAACAGTGCTGCTAATAATTCATATTCCATTCAAGAGGAATGTTAATGCTACTTAAATACAGTGAGTGTGACAGACAGAAGGACTGCTATGGATTGTGACCTCCTAGCAAAATATCTCAGGTATGATGAAGCATCTCAGAGTGAATAAAGTCCCTCCCTGACCTGACTAACAAGGTTCAGCAAATCTAAATACACATAGTTAAGCTCCTTTCTACTAAGAGTAAAAGAAAAAGGTTAATGCCATACAGTTAAGATGCAAGTGCCTGTGTCACCAGGTTATTCTAGTGGACATCTGCTAATTTAATGAGTCAAAAATCCATCCCAGTCACATGATGCACTGGCTGGACAGCAGGTTGGCCATGATTAGGCCCAGGGAAGATACCAAGTCATCCAGTGTGGCCTTTAGAAAGCCTGAGGTAAGTTTGGGAAGCATATATCTGGAATTTAATTGATGTAGAAGTTCTGTGTTTGAGTTTAAGATCTGCTAGGCTTTGTTTATTCTCTTTCATGTCTTTAGGAAGCAGAATCAGTAGTCCAGCAGTGAAGATGAAATTTTGAGAGGGACACTCAGGAATCTCAAATACTGGTTTTAGTGTTACCAGGCTGGATGGATAGGCTTTGGTTTCCAAGGCAGAATAGAGGAGCAGAACTGTAAACTGTGGGAGCATGTCCAACATCAGAGGCAGAAGCAGTAATTAGATGTACCAGAAGGATAGACCTGGCTTGGAAGCACTTGAAATCCAGGGAATATTTCTGTTTGCCCAACATGGGAAGTGGTACCAGTTTGGTTTGTTATAAGTGGATAGTTTTGAACTTCAGGCTGCTGCAGAGTTTTGTGCAGAAGTGATTCCTTTGTGCTTTTAAAATTTTCTAATGTTTTTGAGGATGTTAGAAACTTGCAATTTTGGTTCCAACAGAACAGATGACTAGAGGTATTGGTAGAATTTTCCTATGATATAAAACTGTGAAGGCTCAGGAGACTGTATTTCAAAATTCATATTTAAATGTTTTGCATTTAAAGTAAGTTAAGATATAGGCACTTCTTCAGCTAAGCTGGGAAAGTGCTTACAATAGAGCTGAGGGAGATTTAGACTTTCTTCTCCATTGTAAATACTGTAAGCTCAGAATTTATTTCCCATTCAAGAACAGTGTAAAACTTGAACTGAAAGAAATTCTCTCCAAAATGAAATGTTTGGGAAGGCTCACTTAAATCAATTTCTAAAAGCTGTTTTTGATTGTAAAGCCAGAATGTCCTCCTTTCAAAACTTTAGTCTTACTGAAGCTTTTCTTTGTGCCTTGTAGAAGTAAATGGAGTGTACTAATCATGTATATAGATGTAGAAATACCTACAGCACATTTGCTTTCACTGAATTGTCATTAGCTGCTAGAATAGGAGGTAAGTCCTTCCAAATAAACTTTGCAGCTAGTTCCATCTAAAACCCAGAAAAAAAGCTTTAAGAATGAATCTATGAAATCCCAGGAACTGTCCTCAGAAATCTTTGTGCTAATACAGTAGCATCACTACATGCTGTTATTTATTCTGTGAAATATATATATATGGTTGGAAAGGACCTCCTAGATCTCTGAGACCAACCATACCTAAAAAAAGAGAAAAAGAACCCAAAAAAATGAAACCCAAAACATTCCTGCTCTTAGAGCATGTCCTGAAGCACCTTGTCAATTCCTTTCTTAAATGCTTCCAGGGTTGGTGGTTCAGCCCCCTCCCTGGGCAGCCTGTGCCAGGGCCTCCCCACTCTCAGCAAAGAATTCCTTCCCCATATCCAATGGAACCCTCCCCTGCTGCAGCTCCAGCCCAGCCCCTGCTTCTGT
>JAOEGS010006353.1:8730-37602 GCA_025447755.1 Corythornis vintsioides | reverse complement strand
CCTGCTCTGGCAGGGGGATTGCACTAGATGATCTTCTGGGTCCCTTCCAGCCCCTGACACTCTGTGATTCTGTGAATTAATTGGGTGAGGCACTAATTCAGAATAAGCCTTTATACTGTTGACTGGAAATCTTACCTGAAGTTTTTCACGTGGTCTTCCACTGTTGTTAATGCCAGAGCACTGTCTAAGGCATTAATGTAGTAAAGAGCCTGTGTAGAAGAGCCCCAATTTACTTCTGCATATAATAAAAATAAATAATGCATATTAAACCATGGGCTTTGCCCTGTGTTCTATTGCAAAAGGTCAGCAATCATGTTATCTGGGTGCCAAAGCAGGATATATTCTCTCCTGCTTCACAGATGCAGGGCTGTTGTTCTTGTGCTTCATAATAGAATAGGTTTTGCTTGTGTGATGAAAAAACAAATATGCAAATAAATCATCTCAATCTTTATATAAAAATTGCAGGGAATGTTCTTACACATCCTCTTCTTAAAAACTGGGGTTTTTTTTCTGTTCCATTAACTTTGTATCTCCCATCTATAAAATGAGCCATGTGTTTGGTGTGGATTTTCAGGAAGTTAAAATTAAACCATTAGGAAGGAACATTGCTGCCTCCCATTAGCTCTGTTATACTACAGAGGTAAAAAATTGTTCTCCAAAACCAGCTTTGGCATGTACATCTTTTCTCATTATTGTGCAGCTGTTTGGTGGATGGAGACAGATAAGAAAGAGCTTTCCACACTCTGAGACCCACATGAATGCAGATCAAGGATTGTTTTGACAAGATCTAAAGGTAATGCTTAGAGCAACTAAGTGGAGGTTTGTGTAGAGGTCATCTTTTCAAAGGAGAAGTATTTTCTGAACCCTCCAGTTGCTGGTAAGTGGTGAACAGAAGTCACTCTGAGAGAGCAGGAGATGGATGGGTGTGTGCAGTGGCTCCAGTGAATTTAACCAAGCTTTAAGCTCCTGCTTTACAACAATGACACTTGTGATGCACTAGGAAAGGGTAGAAATCCTCAAATGCTTTTGACAACTGTCTTGTGGATGAGATTTACAGAAAAAAGAGCATAAATCATCCCAGTGGGTGTGAGAGCACAGGCAGGGAGGACACAACAGGGCAGCAACGTGCTCAGAAAATCATCTACATAGGCTCAGACCAGGAGCTGCTATCCCATGTGCTCCAGTGAAAGCACATTCATTCTGCTGGGAAAATTGCTTCTTTTACTTGTATTGTTTTTTTACTACTGCAGAAGTAATTCAGATGCTTAGCACTGAAATCTGGAGCTGGGTTAGTTTTGTCCTGGGTGTGAATAAGCAGCCTGTCTGGTCTCATACTGCATTGTGCTGTACTGGGTCAGTGCACAGACTTCTGAAGACAGCTCCTGTGATTTGCTGAGCTATGAAGCAGGTTTTTTTTTTCCATCAGTGAAGTCTGAACATCTTTCTTGATTTACTGAGGAGCTGTATGGAGGTGCTGGAGGTTCATGGGTAGCTCAGCTTGCATTTTTGTTGTATAAGTGGCAACAAGTTCACGTTTTGAGTGAGGATCCCTAATGAGTCAGCTAAGAACACAGCAAAACTTAGACCAGACTTTGTGTGTGGATGGGTAAAAGTTAGCAGTGATACTCAAGTAAAAGCCCAAATGCAGTAAAGGTGTGATGAGAATAAGCCATGGTTGTGGAATGTTTGCAGATAGCCCTGAATCATAAGTGCAGTGTTTGTTAGGCAAAAATTCACCAATCATCTTCAGCTATAAAGTGGGATTTAATGAGATGATCCAGCCTTCCCTCTAAATAAAGAGCAAAAGGAATGTCTAATTCTGTAAGCAGAATGAATTGCTATAAAATCCAGCCTGGCTACATAACATATACATAAAATGATAGTATTTTGTGGCCTTACCTGGTTTCTTATATGTCACATAGATATATAGAAAGAGCTCAATTGCATAAGTGATGAGAGCAGCCCACCAGTTGATGACAAACATGACACCACAGCACAACAGGGCTCCAAAAAGTGACACCCACATGTTATAATATCTGAAGGCAGGTCTCCAACCTGTTCAAAAAGAAGGGAGGAAAATGGAAAAGCATTAAATATATCAACTGATACCAATGATCAACTGGTGATCCACTGATTTTTGTGTGTGCAAACACATGTGCAATTTGCTTAATGCTCTGTCAGAAGGGTTGGGAGTGATGTGAGCAAATTCACAGGCATCACAAGTATCAGCAGGTAGTGTTGGCTGTCAGATTTCTGTGTGTGCAGAGCCTGGCTTTGAGTGGCCATTCTGTTTATATGCATTTTTGCCAAATTAAAGCTCACTGGATCAAGCACTGAAAAGAGATTTTCTTGTAACTTCAGGTAATTGGCCACTGTGTCCCTTTGATACACATAATACACAGAACTTATTAATGGGAGCTTAACATTTGCTGAGAGGAGAGTTTATCCCAATGCTGTAAATGCACCTGTCTTGAGTTTGGAAATTGCCTGGTCCCACTGCAGAAAACTAAAATAATTTGCCTTTGATTTAAGGATATGATTCCTGCTGCTCTTCAGCTGCAGTGCTGAATCCATCCTCTGCTAGCAATTAAAATGATGAGCCAAGCAGTGAGCCTCCATGGTATGCAGGTCTCTGCCAGGTGTTGTACAGAGCACACTCCTTGGGGAAGGAGAAGAAACACAAAAGATAGAAGAAGAGGCTGAGCAACTCTGTCTTGGATCATCTTTGCAGTGAGGGAAGGGGAAGGTCCTGCTGTGAAGGAACATTGCTATAAATCTGTCCCAGTGAATTAGCAGAAATTAACTGGAGGAAATGAGAAAAGAGAAATGGCTGCAGCTTTGCCTGAAATGCTAAGTAGTGGCAGAGCAGTCAGATGCTTGCACATGAAGGCTAGAGAGGTAATTTTTTCTCAGCTCCAAGGCCATGGAAAGCAGATGAGCATTTGTTCAGCTGTGCAGGTAATGAGCAGGAGTGCCCAGCTTTTCTGCCCTCTGAACAAATGGCATCGTGCAGATCTATAGCAAGCAAGTTGAGACAGGCATTTATGTCACTAGTGCAGTTCCTTCACACTGAAAGTCAAATGTATTCCTTGCTTCTTCAATGGCATCATTGATTCACAGCAACAGGAACCTGCCTTTCCTGTTGCTCAGCTGATTGACTTTAGTCCTTCAGGTGTCACCCCTTCCATCATGGAGATGCTGACACTTATTCTGCTGTGGCATGCAGAAGCCTGCAGGCCAGTGTGTTCCTTAGCTGCACAGATGTAGAGAGGGACTCTCAAGTGACCTCTGAGCATGACCTCATTGCATTTCACCTTCCAGTCCTGCTGCTAGCACTGCAGAGCTCTGCTGATGTTGTTTAGTGGACTCTTTCCTACGTGTTCCCTTCCAGGAGGAATTGCTTCTTGTGCAATTCCTGCTCTGAACTTGACTGAGAATGTCAGTGTGGAGCTGGAGGAGAAGGATAGAATGCTTCCCCACCATGCCTTGCTTCCTTTATGTGGCTAGATTTGGCATGTGTTTTTATCCACCTATGTTCTGTGATAGTAAGAGGGTAAAAAAACACCCTAAGGAGGAGCTTTTCTGCTCCAGTGGGATCCACTGAATTCTTTTCATCCTGTAGGGAGTGTAAGGACTGGAGCCATCATCTTCTGGAGAGGAGAACAATTGCATCATATTCAATGGGACACAAAAACCTCAGATCACAGAGCTTACATAGTGCAGCTTTCTCTTGACACACAGTCAAAACCTGCAGCACTCAGAACCCCTCTTTAGCTGGCTGCTGAATGCAGACTCACCTGGAGATTTTGCATATGAGGCATGAAAGCAGGAGAAATTAATCAAAGCATATGAAGCCAGGAAAAAATTGGAGATGATGGGAGCAATGGTGTTCAGTTCAGCTGCAAGACAGACAGACACAAGTTGGACCCAGGCACCAGTTTCCTGGATTGTTAGATAGCTTTTTTCCTGACCATGCATTAATTCTGGACATTAATTCTGGCTGAATTTGCCATCCAGGGAGAGTTTCAGGGTTTTCCTGGGGTACTAATTGAAGGTCACCTTGATACACCTTCATTCATTTTAAGTGGTGTCTGCTGATGCTGATTTTAATGACACTCTGTGCTATGCCAGGTTACACTTTGATTCTACACACTACCTTGTAATGATGTAGACCTGCTGTAAATTTCAGAATTGTAAATATATAATTGAGAGGACAGATGCATTTCACAGAAGATTTATAGTTAAAACTTACTGTTTTGCTTCTTCTCTACTAAACTTACCATTTACCTAAGTAAATGTAAGTAAATGTCACACAGTTTGAATTTCAAACCCTTAAAAAAACTAATTACAGAGCTATGTGCAACAGAAACTGGAAAACCATTTTCAAAGTTGGTGACTTTGCATTTTTTTGGTACAGTTCTAAGCACTGCCTTCTTCCAGGGGGTGAAGAATTGCACCTAGCCCACATCTTTGCAAGTGAAGCTGTGGAGGTGTTGAGAGTCTAGAGTCCTTGGTGGTTTCTTTTTACCTTCTTTAAGGATAATGGAATTACTCCCAAGGCTTAGAGTGTGCTTGGGCTTGTCAGAGTTCTCCTGACTGGAAACTTTTCTAGCTGTAGCTAATCACTGCATCAAAATATCAGTTTCTATCATTTCAGAATGTGAGGTTCTAGCAGTTGTGCAGTATACAAACCAATCAGAATGAATGCCATAGCAATCAGGAAGGTGAGGACATATCCCCTGATGGGCTCGTTGTTTTTTCCATATCCTTTGGCAAAGAACTCAAGCCCCTTGTAGACATTGTCCTTGCAGAGAGCCTGGTGGATAAATCACAACATCATTCTGCTCAGCAGGGAATTCTTGCATCAGAAGTTCACTGTCTGTGAGTGAGAACCTGCTAGGCTTTTGCTAAGCAAAAATGAAATCTCTCTTAATATTTCAACTACAGCTATGTCACATAAACATTCAAATCAGGTGATAAGCCCATATCCCACTATATAGTGGGAAAACACAATCACAGGCATTTAATACTCAGTGCTCCATAAAAAGATGAACTGACTAGCTGAATCAAATCTAAATTGGAGCAACTGAGCTGTCAATCTTTTTGTCCCATGGCCTCTGTTCCCATTTTGTCCACACAGCTTCTGCCCAACCTGCTTGAGCACACCTGCCAGCACCTGAGTCTTCCAGTCCTGAGTGTTCTCCATATTCCTGGCAGTTACAGGGAGACTCTAAGAAGATGGAGTGATCCTGAAAGCAGCCTTGAAGCTGTCTGTAGCAAGCAAAGCTGAGCTCAGACCAAAGGAACATTGTCACCCCTGTAAGTGCTGCTTATTTCTGCTGCAAAACATCTTCCATGCTGCTTTACCTGCCTCTTCCTCCCCCTTCTGTTGTGTAAATAGATATATCTCATTTCAAACAGAGTGTAAGGAAAGGGATAGTTTAATTTTACCTGGAAAACCTTGGGTGCACTGACCAGGGATGCTAGAGCTGATGACAGAGTAGCAGAGAAGATGCCAGCTGTGATGAGGGGACCAAAGCCAGACACCATGCTCATCACCTTTGGGACAAAAGAAGGTCAATAAAAGAATAATCAGGCTTACATTTGGATCCATTTTTTGTTCCCAGACCCATTTAAGTCCTCTGCTTTTCATGGTTCTCAGTTCAGTGTGCTGCAAAGCAGCTCTGAAGTAGGGAAATACTGTTAGTCTTGCTTTAGTAAAAAGCAGTGGAGACTCAGCCAAATTGTTATGATAAAAGTAGGCAGGTCTCTACTGAGGCCCAGACTGTGACATTTTCTCACCTCCTTTACTAACTGGTTGCTATAACTAACAGCCTCTACACCATGGCTAAACAGCAAACTTGTAGCAAGAGAGGAAAATGGAAGCAAAAAGCACTGGAGTATGAACTGTGGTTAGAGGCACTTACTTTGGGTTGGTTGCATCTGGGTTTTTTATTGATTCTTGAATATGGCTTAAAAGGAGAAAATACCTGATGGTGCTGACATAGAACAGTGCTGCAGACAGTGGTGATGGTCACTGGCAGCCCTCCCTCAGCCCTCCCAGGGGGTCTGCACTGACCTCTGACCACTGAAGAAAATGTGAGCAGCACCAGACAAGAAAGCTAAAATGGACAGGTGAGATTTCCAGATTCTTTTTAGACTGTAGGAAAGAAACCAATTAATCCTGGAGATCTGTCAGATGAAGACTTATTTTTTTTCCCCCTGACTTTAGTCTGGCAAAGAGAAATGCAAGAAGGGAAACTCTGTTTATGTGACCTCCCTACAACCAGATTTTAAGGGTTGCCCTGGGTCTGGGCAGCAGATCTAAGGTGGGAGTGAGGATGGCAAGTGATCAAGAAAGGAAGGAGAAGTGGTGTGTGACAAGGACAGAGAATCCCTTTTAAGGTGGTTACCCAGCCCTGTCATTTAGCAGAGTCAGCTGGGAAAAAAAGCCAGTGACTTTAAAAGCTCTAAATGAGTAGTTGAAAAGCAAGTGCAGGTGGGTGGTGAGTTCCTCTGGTGGGCCATGAAGCACAGGGGCTGAACAGAGATCTGGCAGCTGTGCTTGTCAGGCTGCAGAGTAACTGCTTTACTTTGATGCTTCTGCCTAAGCTTTATTTTGAAGAATAAAAATGGCAGAGAGTCTCTCTGTGGTCTAGGAGAAAGACCCCATTACTCCTCACTTGGTTGTTCCCTATTTTTGGATGCTATTTTTAAAGAAGACAGAAATCCATTTTTTGTTCTGTGGCACAAACCTGTACCAGTGACCACAGCAGCCCTGAGGGAAAATCCCAGCCATCTGTGGGGCAGTGAGATGAGCTGCTCATCTACCAGGGCTTCTGAGCTCCCTCTCAAGTCTCCATTTTGAGTATGGAGATCTTACAACATCCACTGCTGCATGCTGCTTGTTGGAAGAGGAGGTGAAGACCTTAGCAGAAGGCTGGTGATGGGCACTATGAAGGTAATGTGGAATGCAGGGGACTTTTCCCTGGAATTATTACTGCCTTTTAGGGGTTTTGATTATAATCTTTTTAGCTAAAAGTGACTGTCCTGATGCAGTCAGTTACCAGCAAAGAATGGCTTTGCATGTCTGTTGTTCTGTATTCATGTGTTGCTTATGATCAGACATATATCTCATTAAAACCTGAAAATTATTCATCAGCCCATAATCACATGGCTGACTTGCACATCTGGAAAAATCATAGCCCAGGCTGCAGGCAGATGATCCATTGCAGCTCATCCCAGGTACAACTGTATCATTCATGTTCCCAGTAGCATCTCTGACGACACAGGAAGCTGTGGAAACAACAACACAGCATCATTTTCCTGCCTCCTGCCCCTGGAAGATTGCTCTTGTTTCTCTGCACAGTCTGTACAACTGCTGCCTCAGCCTCCTCCCAGAGGTAACATTTCATGTTGGGCAGAGATTCCTTCCCTGGACTGTTTAGTTTCTCATACTGCCTGTAAGCAAAAGCTTCCTCCTGTTCCTTCTCAGCTATCCAGCTAGTTGGCTAATGAGGACTGGCATATTTCTGAGAGCAGAGAATCAGAGATCAACAAGAAATTAAATGGTCAAAAGTGGATCTATACACTTTTTTTCTAGGGACATAAAATTGCTTTAAAAACCCAGATCCTGAGCCATTCAAATTGTTATAGTGATACCAATAAACTGAGAAAAACTTTAAACATGAGAAATTACCTTTTTTTTTTTCTCATTAATAATTATGCTGTCTATTTTTTGCTTGCCACCAGAAATGGGAAGAAACAAAGTTAACTTAGAGTGCTGATCTTGACATGTTTAGTGCTCAAAATGCAAGTTTATCTAGTATCATCAAATATGTCAAAACCACTGTTACTGAGAGTCCCCAGGTAACAATTATCTAGTTAGCAAACCAATATGCAAACAAAAAGGAAAAAATAAGGTATTGTGCTGTAAAATAGCTCTGCATACAGCTACTGCTTGTGAGAACTGATCAATGAATGAACACAGATTTTTAATAGAAGGTAAGGAATGACCACATCAACTTGAATTGCAGGGGAGATTTAGATCCAAATAATGCAGTATTGAGCTGCAGCTTCACTCAAGCATTCTGCCTTTGCATAAAGTACAAGAACCACAAAAGGCAAGAAGACTTGAGTTCATGTCCCAGAGAAGGGAGTATCTTGCTGGGTTTTCACACACTATTGAGGTGTTTGCTCATAATGAAAGTGTTATTTACAACACTCTTTCTTACAGTACTACTAAAAAAAAATATATATATTGAACAGAGATTTACTGTACCTTTGTAATGAGAATTTAATTGCATAGAGCTTGTGGAATCACCTTCTTTATAGACTTTGAAAGCCCCTCTGGATCTGTTCCTGAGCAACATGCCCTGAGTGATCCTGCTCTGGCAGGGGGGTTGGACTCAATGAGCTCTCTCCCAACCCCCCACATTCTGTGGTTCTCTATTCCTCCAGCACAGGGCATGGCTTCAGGACAGGTCTCTGTTTCACTCTTGGCCCCTGTTGTTAGCTCACATTCCAGTGCTGTAGAGCACTGACTGGTGTAGTGCATCCTGAAGACAGGCAATTGATTTCTGTCTTTGACAGAAATATTTCTGTTAGCCTGTCCCTTGTGAGTGCTCAGTAAGAGTAGTGAGAGCAAGTAGAAGCCATGTTAATGAGGAATAAAGATCAGCAGCTTGATCAGAGCTTCCTTGAACCTTCCCTAAGCTATAGCTGCCATATGCTAGTGGTCTTTGTCCCTGGCCCAAGCAGCCATACACACGATGCTGAACTCCATCTGCCAAATCTGCTGCTTGCTGGTGGTTTCCTCCCATACAGTTAAACCACACTATCATAAATCCCCAGGCTGCAAGAGCAGGGAGGTTAATGACTGGCTTGCAGAGTGTTCAGGGTGTGGGCAGCAGGCAGAGGTCCTGCCCTCACCTGCACATATGGCCACAGCCACGTAGGCGACGGTGGTGACGACGATGGCCAGCATGGTGCCCTTGGGGATTGCACTCTGGGGATCCTGAAAGCAGGGACAAAAAGACACTGTCAGTTTCTGGGGGGGCAGCCTGCTTGCAGATGCATGCTAGAGAGTCCTCCCCCCTTGCTTTGCTGTCTCCAGAGGGCAGGTTTTGGGTCACTCCTGCCTCGGATATTGTGCAGGAACAGAGGTGGTACCTGTAGCAGCAGGAGAGCTCTGCGTTTCTGGGAGCTCCAAACTTAATATTGCACTAGGATTTGTTGTTTAATTATATCATAGGTAAAATAGTTACTGAACCCTAACTCCTGTGGGTGACAAGATGGGACCATTGTTGGTTAATCACTAAGATTGATGCAGTCACCATGTCCAGAATACCTTCCTTCTGTCTTGAGCAACTAGAAATCATCACTTATGTCTTGAACACCAGGCTGCTTCCTTTCACTGCTTTGGCTTCTCATTTAGAGAGTTAAATCTGTGTTAGAATGTTTATAATTTGCTGGTGCTATTGTAAGTGTCCAAACTTCTGCATTCTACGTTGTAATTTTGAAGAGCATTTTAATACTGGCCCATCTTACAGCTTGGTGTATTGGGGGGGCTTATGCTAGGAAGCACTTTTTATTAATGGCCTTGTTTTGTTTTTTAAGTCAAAAGATGAGTGGAATGCATTTGAAGCCACAAACTCTTCTACTTTTATAACTGTGCTTGTTGCATGAGAGAAATCCCAAATCTAGAGTGTTATGTGAAACATGGGTGGATGGCTTCACTGTGCTAATAATTAATGTCATTTTTCAGTGAGGTAGGGATTTACTGAGCTGAAAAATAATTGCAAAATCACTTCAGCTGCATGAGACCTTTTCCCCTCAGATCATGGTCACTCTGAGCAGTTGTGGTGTGCATGTCTTAGCTCATTGCTTCTGTGGAGTCTCTTGCTGCAATCTTAAATGCTGTAACCTCCAATCTTTGGGTTCAAGCTTTTTACAGCTCTTAAATGTTATCCATTATTAAACAGATATTTAACATGCTGTTAGGATGTTGGGGCTTGCTCCCAACCCCACTAAAGTCACTAGCAAGACCAGCTGCTTCTGTTTTCTTGGCCTAGGCTGCTACTGGAGTGTGTAGCTGCTACTGGTGCAGTGGCTACAGAAGCTTGTGCATAGGTGTTTGCAACACACCCTGAGGAAAGGTTGATTTGTTGATTGTATACTTTCTAAATACTTCTTAGCTTCTCTTTTAGATTTCTGGAGAGGCTGTTAATTTAATTAGACCTGTCTCATGCATCTAAACATGCTCAGTGGGGAATCTGCAGCTTGGAGGACGTGGTTCTAGAAATCCACTTATTGCCAGGCTGAAAGAACTGCAGAGAGCCAATGGGAGACCCACTTGTCCTGAGCTGCTTAGACTCTTTCAACAGCTTATGAAAGGAGGGCTGCTGCTCTGGGAACTTCCCATGTATAGAGAGCACCATATATGGCAAAGGAATGATTTTTGTTTGATAAAAGGATGGAGATTGTGTGAGGCTGGTGCAGTCTCACTGGACAGAAATACAGTGATTTTTGGTTTTTTAATTAAAACCAGAACCTCATAGATGCCATTAGTGGCTCAGTCTCTTATGTATTTCTCTCTGTTCTTGGCTTCAAAAGCAGTCCTCTGAAAACAAAGGTGAGGGAAGCAGCCCAGTGTGAGGAAGGGCAGCAGAACAGACTGGCAGGGTTGGGGGGATCTGGTGAACTACTGTTCCAATACAGAAATTAATGCACCTTTGGTTGAATCCTTAAGTTCTACACAACTAAGGCTCTATATGTTACAGCCAGACAACTTGATTTGCCAAGGTGTGAGCCACATCTTTTTGTGACTTAGTTGTTGTTGTTTTTTAGCATTAGATTGCAAGACTTGAGTTATGGTTACCCCTGGTGCATTTCTAATTTTCTTGTAATATAACAAAGCTTTGCATTGCTTCACATTTACCAGAGATGTTTTACCAAATGCTTTTCTGAGCTTTAAATTGCTTTAGCTTTAAACACTCTTTGCATTAAATACACTGTGCAAAGTCATGAAGACTAGAGGGTACTCAAAGTGAAAACTAAATTCCTGGCTCTAATTTATTAGATACTGGAAATATCATCTGTGACACAGGAGTGGGGACAAAATGCTGTTTGCTGTGACCCTGAATAGAAAAAGGCCAATTCTTGTGAGCAGAAACATGAGCTTTACAGGTAAACTTTTGGGGAGGATGTTGATGAGGTTTTTCAAAAGAAGAGCACCAACAGACACACTTGTCATTTCTCTTATGTCATCTGCTGCTAATGGACCATTAATGATATATTATTACAGGCTATTGAAACATGCTTTTAAATGATATTGCAAGCCAAATCTGAATGCAGTCATTTCAGTAAATAGCCATCATGCATTATGAGAGAAAATCTGAACTGATGTTTTTCAATAATAAAGCAGGTACTTAAAAGTGAGAGTTTTGCTTCCCCAAATAAGACATGATTTAAAAGTGAATACAGTGTTGATTCATAATTTGTTTTCTTGTTCTTTTTTTTTTTTTCAGCCTACAGCTAGCAAGATGAAGTTAATGAGATACCTACTTTGAGATCTCCTGAGATATTGGCTCCTGCAAGAATGCCAGTGGCAGCTGGGAAAAAAATGGCAAACACCGAGAAAAATCCTTCTCCACTTCTGAAATCTGGTCCAAAATTTTCTGCAAATATTGATGCTGCAAATATAGAGGTGAAAATGAAACATACCACCAGGACTCCATTCCTAAGCTACTTAATGAAGGAGGTGAATACACTAGTCTTTCACATCTGGGCGACTGGCTTTGAATCTGTCTCATATCATAAGCAAAATGAATTTGATTTCCTTGGTCTGGTCCCCAGTAGGATGTGCTTGTCTGCATCTCACAACTAGAGATCCATATTGAAGTGACAGGAGTGTCACTACAGCACTTGCAATCAGCTCTGTGGAAAAGTTTGCCTGGGCTCTGCTGATATAGAAATGACTCAAGCTGCAGCTAACTGCTGTCAGATTCAGCAGCAGAGAGACAGACTCAAAATTAAAGATGAAATAAATTCCCTTGGTTTGCAAGCTTGCTCAGACTGGAGTAGATGCTGATCTTGTGACCTTTTTCAATGGAATCCTTAACTCACTGCAAAGCCAAAAACTGCAATTTTATTGCTTTATGAGAGGTAGCAAGGTTACTTGCCTTGGTAATTAAAAAAGCCTCTTGCCTTCTTTTCGTTGTTGGTAGGAATGACTGTCCCAATAAAGAAGTTTGCAATGGCAATAAGGAGAACAATTAGAAGAATAACTTGAGCCTATTAATAGAAACAAAAAGAATTTCCCTATGATTTTAATTTGCATTGACTGTGGAGATGGCTGTAGAGTAAATTATCTGTGTGTTCCCTCTGACAGATTACTAATTTCTGTAGCTTTGGAAAAGATCAGGAATCAAGATAGCTGGATCCACTAATGACAGCAGCAGGGAGTTTTGACTCAGGGGCTTATTAAATACATAGCTACAATTTAATTTTAATTTAGTTTCTTTACAAGAAAAAGCAAAATGAAACAGCTAATGCATTGATATCAAGTACAAGACATTTCTATATTGTTATAAAATCTGTTTAGTTGCAATGGGTTGTCACTTCAAGGATCATAGTATCTAAATTATATTTTTTCTGATCTCTTTTACAGGTAGTTCTAGTCTCCATCACAGCAGAATGTAACAATCAGGAGGCTGGTCTGCATCTGATTTCAATAACTGTATTCCACCCTCTAAAGTATTTCCATCTGAATTTCCACTCTGAACTTTCTTTTCAAAGGTGACTGAGTAGCAGAAATCATTAAGAGATTGAGGAACAGGTAGCAAATGGAGCTCTTCTGCTGAGTGGGGTTGGAGAGAGTACAGTGATAATACCATATATTGTTTTTACTACTGTTTATTCTGTCAAGCTGCATCAAAAATAAGGGCAAAAGGGGCACTTAGCCAGGGCTCTGAATGATGCCATGAATTATAAAAATCAATATAATCAAGCTGTCTGCAGAACACAAACTTCCTCTTGCTTTTTAAATGCATGTTCAAGGAAGACCATGGAGTAATTGTGCTTTCATTGAATGTAATGATTAAACTGCTCTTGCTTTTAGAAAGATGAAGCATAAACTGAATCTGAGTGCTTTAGAAAATTCCACCTGTTGTATAGCATTCCTCACACACAAATGCTGTGCAGTGCTCTAATATACTGCTGCCTTTTATGTTCTTTTAAAGGTTTACCTTTGCTTCCCATTCCATGCCAGCAACAGAGATGCCAAGAAGACATACAACAGTTATGGTACCTATGATTCGGATGTCGTTGGACTCATCTACCATCAGGGTGTCACTCTCCTGAAAGCAGTAAGAAATATTAGTAGAAGCAGTTTTTCTCAGCCCAGCTGGTGGGATCAGGTAAGAAGATGAAACAGAGTGCAGTGAGCTGTCCAAGTTTCAGAGATTTGTGAGACCAACTGTTTGTATTTCATCTTCCAGCTGGGTCTTCGTAGGGAGGATTATTTTGCTGTCTAATTAGATGTTAATTCTTTTTCTGATTTTGAGTTGCTTGTTGGGAAATGCATAAAATGTACTCTTAAGGTAGAAATAATAAACACTTGTGGCACTTTTAGACAGACCAGTGAAGATGTCCCTAAAGCCTTAGCTGAAAAGTACTTAAAAAGGAACTAAACAAAAAACCAAACCTCAAATAAACCCAACAACAAAAAGAAAACAATTGAATCATATATATGAAAATTTTACATTTACCTTAAGAAGTTCTACAACAGTTTCAGCAAATCCAACTACATACATGGCAACTGCCACTGCGTTTGCAAAAGCAAAGATAAGTCCTATAGATCCACCAAACTCTGGGCCAAGACTTCTTGAGATGAGATAATATGCTCCACCTGCAGAACAGAAATGGTTGTTTCAGCCCAACTAAATGGGCTGAGGTTTTCCTCATATTTCTCATGTAAAGAATACCACAGGAATCTCTGCTGTTAGCCTAACTCAGTCGTTGCTTGCCCTCTGTTCATATAGGACACTGATAACAAAGGAACATGCTTTGCACTGGTTCTCTCTTCAGACTCTTGTGTATGTCCTTCTGTTGCAGAAATGGTTTTAGTGCACATGAGCATGCAAAACTGGACCTTCAAATAATTTCTCATGATATATATAATACAGTAACACAGAGAACCTCACTTCCAGATAGGTTCTACCTTGGATCTATCCCAGTATTAGCAGGAAAGATCCTATTCTGTGGTATATGGTTACAGCTCCTGCATAGTGATGCAGCAAATCTTTAATCTTATTTGTATATTATTTTGTCAGTTAATTATTTCATCTTATCTCACAGGCACTTCTTAAACACTTCCAGACAATAAATATGATTATATGCGTTTTAATTTACAATTGATCCATTGAGGGAGATCACTCCACTCCAAATAGATTTCTTTATTATTGCCACGGTTATGTCAATTCCTTTTTTCTTTTATTTTCTAATCCAAATCTGCAGAGTTTAGTATTTTTCATAAGCTGATATTCACTTACCTCCTCTTACTACTCCATTAGTGCAAATCGCAGACATGGAGATACCTGTTAGTGTTGTTACTACTACACTCAGACCAATAACTATGATCCCAAGACCTGAAAGATGTGAAAAAGAAAGTCTATTCAAATACCTGTTCTGCTTAAGTGGTGTAGTAAGAACTTGCCATTTCCCACAGAGGTTAGAGTAGACCAGTTATGTCTTTAAGGCTCTGAAATGCACCAAAACTTGACTTCATAAAATACCTGACTTATACTTTTCCAGCAAAACTATTCATCTTCCAAGGAGTGGCTGAAATGTAAGGTGGTTTAGAAAGAAGATATTCAATTGAAGATATCTGCTGGTCTGCATCAGTCTTTAAAATGAGAGGAGAAAATGCCTCAGTTTGTCCAAGGATGTCCAACCTGGAATGCTCTGAGTGAGAAAGACCTGCTGCAAGGTAAGAGAAGAACCCAGTGACAGGCCAGCAGCCATCCCTTGCTCAGCAGCAGGCAGGAACATCTGCAATGCACTTCACAGACTGAACTGAAATCTGGGATTTATTAGAAGTGACAACCCAAGCACACCACAAATTGTGATTAGAGGTGGCTGGAACGGTTACCTTCCAGTTCCTTTAGATGTACCATTTGGTTTCTGGTCCCTCTGCTTTGTCTCATATGAAAGTAATATATAAAGACTTTTTTGGGCTTGAAAGCATTAGTAACCCCAAGATTTTTACCTCCACGGACAAACCCATTAGTTGCTATTGCAGAGGTTGACAACCCAGTAATTGAGGTTACCATCGTGGCGAGAAGAATTATGATTACTCCAAGACCTGTCAGTAATAAGAAGATAAAATATTTTACTCATGTTCCATGATTCCTACAAATCGTTCTCTCTTTAAATTGAATTTTCAGGACAGAATCAGAGCAATAAACTGAAAAGATGGTTTGTTGACCACTTGCAGTTTGCAGAACATTTCTAAAGAGTCCGTGTCAGGGCAGTAAATTATTCCCATCAGTCTTCAGGCAGTGATTCTTTCTGATAGGATTACCCTAGCCTCAAGTTCTCATGATTTTCAAAGGCTGGAGGAAATGAGCAAACAAATATCCCTTGGCATGGATGCTTCTGTCTGCCTTAAGACACATCCTGGCTGTTTAAGTGATCGACACATTAACCAGAGCTCTTGGAAGATTGCTGCTGTCTTTCATCAGTGAATTAATAGTGAAGCAGAGAAAGACTGACTCTGTGGTTTCATAGTGCACCAGGACAAAGATCCTGAGTACAAGCCTTCTACATCCTTACTTGCCAAGCTACCAAGTGCTGTGCTTCCCCACTCCTCATCTCCCTCTTTCCCTGAAAAAAAAAGTAGTTTTACTCTAGCATAATACAAACATCTGAAAATGGAAATACTGCTTTTATGTGCCATTCATTCATCAGGTGACCTGTAATGTATAATCTCAAAGAACTCAGGATTTTGTTTTGTCTGCTATCACAAAACTGTATAATTGAAACAGCAATAATCAAGCATCTGAATGAAGATCAGTGATATGTGATTAGTTAGAGGTGAACTGGGTTCCAGTTTGAGATCTGAATGTCTTTCCAGTCTTTGGCTATACAGTCTGATTTCTGGTGACTTTGTGAAACTCTGCTAGAAACTCTGAGTAGGAGTTGCTTGGTATGATGCAGAATCATAGAAACATTGAAAGAGACTCCTGAAGGTCTGTAGCTCAGCCCCCTAAGTCCCAGCAGGGCTTGCCCACACAGGATGAAAGCAGTGATCTCAAGCTGGCCCTTGGAAACCTCCATGGGCAGAAATGCCTCTTGGGGTTACATGACCCAGGGCTGGCCACCCTGCCCAGGGAAAAAGCCTTTCTTTGGGTACAGACTGGGCCTCCCAAGCTACCCTTGTGGCCATTGCTTCTGTGGTAGTTTTGGCACTGCCCAGAAGAGTTTGGCTTTGCAGATCCAGAATACTTCCTTGTTTCAAGTTAGGTGAAGAAATAATACATTTTCACTCAACTTTATTGCTTCTATTGCCATTCTATGAGAGCAGATGATAAAAAAACTGAAAACAAAGCAAACCAATTACAGTTTGGTGCCAAACATGGAGTCAGTTCCAGTTTTCTCTGAACTTGCTCACTCTTATGCAATAGCTGTCTTGTTTCTGGAAGGTGTGTAAGTCTTCAGTGTGGAACTGAATTGCTTGTAGCAATATTCCAATTGAAATTGGGATCCTACAGCTGCCATCCAGCTGGAAGTACTACAAATATATTGATTTATCTGCTCTATTTCTGCCTTCTGAATTCCAGATCAGATTCCTGACTTCAGTCCATACTGGATGGCTAGAGACAGCCAGTCAGTGAATAAATGTTCTTAGCTGCTTAAATTATAGCCATGTTATCACAATCCTTTAAGACAGAGCAGTGTGATGTGTGAGTTGTAAATGATATTTAACATAGTGTAGGATGTTTAGATTAATTTGAGCCTCTAATAAATCATGTTTATCCAATTGATTTCTGAACTCTAGCTAGTCATGCATCTGTTTTGTATGCAGATCTGTGTAGAAAAAAATATTCCAAATGGTCATTCCTTCTGGTCAGCTACCATTACATGGAAGGATATTGTGAAAACATGTAAATGATGTGTCTGGGAAGTGGCTGAATGTGACTTTCAATCAGCTGTTAACTCTTAAATTAGACACATGATTCTTAAAGTAGTTTTTTAACTATTTCATAAGTGCAGGTGCATCCTAAGGAGTGTTTTTTCAGGATTTTCTAATTCATTTCACAATTCATGATGTTAATATGTATAGGACAAATATATATTCAGATATTTTTGCTAGTTCAGTTAGTAATATCTTCTTGGGATGGCTTTAATGGTAATAAAAAAAAAAATAAATTTTAACACTTAAAAAGTCCATAAAGTGACTCCATCAAAACTTCATTTTAATAGAATGTAATGTATCCTAATTGTAAAGTCTGTTAACTCAAAATCAAGCCCCATAAGCTTGGTGGTTTTCCCTGCCCTTGGCTAACCATGCCACATATAGGTACAAATACAGACTTTAGAGAGTTATGTGGGAAAACCAGATCAGTTTTGGACCTGGAGCCTTGTCAGGGCCATACTGTCCCTTTTTTCCCCAACTGATGATAAAGAGAATGTTGTTGGAACATTGGGGTTTTTCCCCCTTTAAGAGCTTTTGCCCAAGACAACCTATCAGGATATGAAAATAATTGGGTTTTCTCTCTTTGGCCTTCTAATGATGGGGATATAAATGGTGTCCTGATGGTGGTTTAACTGACTCATTTAATTTCCATGTTAGTAGCAGTACCCAGTGAAATCCCTGAGCCTTGCTGATGATGAGCTTCCATCACTGTTCTCCTTAAGCAGCTTGGCTAGGGACTTAAAGCTCATTGCTTATAAGACATTCAGAAAATGCATTGAGAAATTATTCAAATGGAATTTGAAGTCTCATTTTCAGAAATAAAACTAACCTCCTTACATAAGGCATGCAATTTTAAATAGCAACAGCAGAGCAATAAACCATAAGAAAGGAGATTCTGCTTATCAATGAATTAAAATGGTAAAATTAAATGTGAAAGCAGAAAGGCTGTAACTGATGTTGGTACAAATTAATGTTAAAACCTGATTAAAGTTTAGATTGAAAACTAGGCATATGGCTGCTAAGTAAGTTGTTCTAAAATGAATTACTCTTGCCTGTGGCTATTCTCACACCTCAAAACAAAGTAATACTTCTTGATGATCTCAATAAGTTACTAAACTGCCCTTAAAAACTAATTTTGCATGAAACCCCAGAGCAAAGTCTTGGCAATATTAAGATGCAGAATTTTCATGGCAAGGCATATACTTATGAGTGCCCTGGGCTGTATGCTCTCATTTGGTATGCATCATAAAATCAGCAAGCACCCCTTTGTCAGGAACAGTGCTGGAGCCACACAAGGAGCACTGCAAAAGTAGTAAAGTTCTTCCACTTAGTCCTGCATCTTTTCTTGTTGGGTTTCTGTTGTGCTTGGTTTGTTGCCTTTTGGGTTTTTTTATTGTGTCTCAAGTTTGTGGCTGGATTTTTTTCTTAATAAGCATTTAATTTCTCTTTTTTTTTCAACAACTCGTTCTTGCTCAAGTGAAACTTCTGTGGAGTTTTGTTGGAAATGAGATTTCCTTTCAGTATTTCATTTCACTTCCATTAACAAGGAAATGAGGGATATTTAGATTCAATCTGAATTTGAGCACTGAGTTTTAACCTGGACCAGGAGAGTTGATGCACCAAGGCCAAAGTTTGGACTCCAGCTTTTATTTACTTAAGATTTCCATTTTGGGAGAATCCAAACTGGAATATTTGCCATCCACCCTTTGGATTGCTGGGGTTTTTATGATATCTGGGTGCCAGTCACAGATGAGGGCCCCATTATTCTAGACTGTATGATGCTGTAACCCAGAGTGACATCCTAGTTCACATGTCTGTGCTTCCTCAGAGCTCACATTGCATCTTACTGAGGAGTTGTAGTTGCTGGAGATTCTGGCAGTGTTGTGAGCACCTTCTCCTCTCACTGCTGGATGGAGGTCTTGGTGCCCAGTCTCCCAGGGACTGGAATCTGGGATTTGGATTAAATTGCACAATGAAGCAAAGATACAGCCCACGATGAAGTGTTCTTGGTTAATGTACAGGAAAAATGGAGCAAAGTTTTTCAAACTTAGTATTTCATAGTACACTAGAAGCTGGTGCTGTGCTAGAGTTAAAAATAACAAATTCCTGATGAGATGAGACCTCCTTCCAGCTCTGTTTGCATCTTTGCAGAGAAGTGTGAAGAAGTTTTGGGTTTAATATGTAGATGGCAAGGCTTGGGATTCACAGAGAAGCAAAGTGTGAACTCCTAAAGGTTAGCTCTGTATGCACATATTAGAAATTGGCCCCAGTCATGAAGTTTACATCTGTTACAGGATCTAAATACAAATTTCACTAAAGCTTAGAGATACTCAAATGCAGTGATCATATGCACAGTTAACAGATCTGTGCCTCTAAGCAGCAATTTGGCCATGAGTCTGGAAAATTCCAATAGTTTGGAGGATTGACATCTTTTACCCTGGCAAGCATTTGAAAACATTATTTAGTTCAACATGCAAATGCACATCTCAGATTATATATTAATCATGCTCTCGTGTACTTTATCCTTTTTATCCCTTTCACAGTAGAAAATGACAGGTACATACCAATTCCTGCTTGACCTACAATCCAGGAGAGTCGAATAAAAAGCATCACACCCCAAATATTGAGCATGCATCTCACCTAGGTTTTAAACAGAGGAACAGGGCATTAGTGCAATGTTGACAGCAGTGTTAATAGTGTGCACTGCAAGCTTTTAAAGAGCACACTCAACACCCCTCAAATCCACCCCCCTCCTCAAAAGCCCAGAGCGTTGCAGATCTCCAAATGCAGCTTCTGATCCTTTTTTGATTGTTTTTTGCAGAGATGCAGTGAAGTTTCTCACCAGCACACCCTTCACCCATCCAAACTTGACAAATCCTGATTTGTTTTCCTCCTCCTTGCTGACTGCAGGCTCCTCTCCAGCAGTGCTTTCTCCGTTGGCCACCCTCTCCACCGAGCCCGTGCTCACAGCTATGTTCTGCAGGATCACACAGAAAACAAACACGTTGCTGTACCAAGCACAGGACACCTGGCTGTGTGAGAGACACATGGAATACAGGAATTCCCAAGAAGAGCAGGGGCTCTTCTGGAGTAGAGTGCAATACTCTGCTCACAAGCAGCAGGTGGGCTTGCTAACAGCGAGAACAGGTTAAAGCATCACTTCAGCAAATACATTATTAGCTGATTTAATCAGCTAATTTTCCAATAAATTGGTTTGTTGCAAACTATATTCAACCTATATATTGTGTTGCTGTGTCAGTAGAGCAGCTGACAGGATGATTGTCCCGTGGTTGGCCTCTGTGCTGCTGCAACAATCAGTGAGTAATGGTAAGTGTGGGAACAGGGATAATTGCTCACTAGTGAAAAGAAACCTGAGTGCTGCATGGCAGTTATGTGAGGAGCTCTGGTGTTCTCTGTTGGAGAAAGTACAAACAGAACTGCAGCAGCAAATAGCATATTCTTGAAAACACTCAGAGAAATGCCAGTAAAATATAGTAAATAATGCAGTAAATGAAGATTCTGTTCTGTGGTTTAGCCACCTCTGGTTTAACCACAGTAGATGGGATTAGGAATTGCTGTGTTTGTGGTGCCACCAGAATAAATAATCCAGAATTCTACATTATTCTTTCAGCTCTTCCGCCTCAGAATCCTTGAGACAGTACAGCATCATGCTGTTTCTTATGGCTTGAACAGGAATTAGTCTGAGTAATTAGTAATCATAGCACTGAGGTTTATACTCGTTGTTACTTCTGATATCTTTATTTTAATATCTATTATTTTACTGTGAAGTTCTGACTGCTTTTTGCAAGGAGTTGACATTAGGTTGTCTGTTGCCAGGTATTGTCTGGCTCCTCTGCAAAAACCTTCAGGAAGGACCATGCACCTCCCATTGCCTGGCAGAGACCCAGGAGCATGTGCTGCTTCTGGAGAAGAATGAAGATATTTTTAGGGTTTGGAGCAGGGCTGAAGATATTTCAAGATTCACTAACAGGTAAAGGAAGGGAAACATCTGAAACATCTGTGATTCTTTGAAACATACAAGTTGTTTTCTTTCATCTTGCTTAAGCTTCAGGGTTGGTTTTTTTTGTTTTCTTTCCATGGACTTTAAAAAACCCAACAAAGAAAACCAAAACCAGAGATACTAAAGACCAACTGGACCAACTGGATATGATGCTTATGCTAATCTTGGACTCTTCCCTCAGGGATGGGGGCTCTGGCCACTAAGAGCAAGGTTGTGAAATGCCTTTGGCACAGTAGATGTGGAATTGTGCTCACAAGTAAGAAACAAGTGGCTGGATAATACATTTTGACATGGATTAAACTTGGTGCCTAGGATGGTTTTGGTCCCAAGTAAAATGGGAATACAAGGTCTATTGGAACCCTGTGACTTTGAGCTTCTGAGTTACTTAAATAATCTTAGATGATGTGATAATTCTTACCCCTTCCTCAAAATACAGTAAATGATGAAAGTTAAGAAAGATTAGAATAATATGAGGGGTTTTGCTACAGTGGTTAGAATTTCAAAGACAAAACCAAGCCAGAGTTTGGTCTTTGTACTTGGAACAAATTGTTTCCTATGTACTTTGAATTAATTTGTGCTCTCTCTGCCATTATCATAAATTATGGCCTTAAACCTTCCATAAATGCATTTTAAATTGGTGTGCTTTAGTGAATGATTGGTTATTTACCAAGTACCTGTGCTACTCATGCATTAAGGATGTGGAATAAAAGTGACAGAACATTTTGAAAAGCTACTAAAATAAATGGTTAGCTGTTTTGGCTGGTTTGTTTAAATATGTATATATATAAAAAATCCTTCATCTCTCTTGGGGCTAAAGATGATGAGCTCATCAAGTGTCTGTAACAAGTGTGGAGAATAGCCAAGATGAAGAAAGGTTAGATGATTTCTTATGTAGGGTAAATATTAAGCCTAAGTAATTATCAGCAGGCATCAGCTGTGAAATAGCACTTAGACTATTTTTAAAGGATTTAATTGGTGATTTGTGGCTTAATGTGTGCAAAATCTGACATGTCTTGCTAAAAGATGACACACATTTGACACCAGCAGTGTGGGAACTAGGTATTTAAAGTTCCTTTCAGCCTTACATTCTGACATTTGAACAATTACATATTAAAAAAGTGGATGAAATATTAATCTTTCTCTTCTGATGTTGAGCCCAGCATCAATGCACAATGGGAATGCTGATGTGATCTTTAGTAACCTGAAGTCAAACATATGTCACTTCTTGTCAGAATCTGGCCATGGGCATTAGAAGTTCACTTGTCTTCAACAATTTGAGTTTCCAAAAAGATGGAAATAAAGGGGGTGGGATTGCCTGGGGGTGTGGTGTGGGAAGCCCAGGTTTTCAAGTAAAAAGGAATCAAGCATCTTCTTCAGAACTGCATCTTGGGCTGTTGGTCTAACCCTTGTACACACTCTGTGTGGCATTTCACCCCCTCCTTGGTGGTGGCTAGAGAGGCTGCTGCATGCTGCTGGCCAGGCACCCCCCCAGCTGCCCTCACCTCTGCCAGGACCCAGCCTTTCCACACCATCTTCATCCCCTTCCCAACTCCCTTGTGTTTCAATCACCTCATGCTTGTTGATTCCTCAGAACAAGCTCTGCAGGCTGCTTTGGCCAAGGTCACAGAGTCCACGGGACAGCCAGGAATAGATCCAGCCAGTTAATGGCAGGTCATTTGTTCCAGGGCTGTGCTTAGTGGCTCCAGAGCAGGCCCCCAGCCAGCAGAAGGGCACAGTGAGGGGCCAGTGTCACAAAAATCCCATTGCCTCTGACTTTCACCTTCCTGTTTTGACAGACAGAAGATTATCCTTCTGTAAACTGTATTCTGGGAATGGCCAAGCTAGGTGATACTCTTTGCCCTAACAGTCCCAACCTGTGAAGCAATTTCCCCTTTATTTTATTCCAGGATGGAATCTGCCTTCTTTCCCATCTTCTTTAAGTGAAAGCCTTAAAAAAACCCTGAAAGAATTGATCTAATTTTGTTTAAAATGAACAAACCATTGAGAGGTGCAACAACAACAATGAAAAAAGAGTTTTCTGGTTGTGGTCAAAACTGGAAATCTCTTAGAACACTAATATTCAGTAGGTGTTCATTCAGCACTATGTTCAAAGCCAATACACTGTTTTTTTTCCTCTTTGACCATTGCCAAATTAAATTACTTCTGTAAGAAGAAGTTTCTTCTGGGCATGGAAATGCATTTAGTCCCTTGAGTAGCAGCTTATACACCTGCAAGGGAGTAAGGATGTCACTCTTCTCTTTTCAAATCCACTTTGCATTCATTTTTGAAGACATATGATGCCCTGGGTAACCTGTTGCTCATTTTTATGTCAGTCATTTTATGCAGGTCTGTGAAGACCTTTATTTAAATAAATCACAAAACTAGGAAGCTTTCCTAATAAGATCCTAAAGAATCAGATTCTGGTTTTGTAATGTCTACTTATTTGCTTGATTTCAATTACTTTAGATTATTTCTTCTTAGGACAGGTGAATCTCCAGAGCAATGGAGTTGGAACAAGGTCTGGACTAGCATCCAAAAATCAGATGCTTGACCAAACTATTCAGACCTCAGAAGTGTAACACAGAGTGGAATGATGATGAGAGCATGTTTTCTGTGGATATACCTCATTTCACTGTTGGCCAACACAAGAACAGGGACTTGTAGTCACTTTTAGTCTGAACTTGGCTATAGCAATGATCTCTCTCTTTCCAGCCCTGCTGGAAAAAAAAATCTTTCAAGAAAGATTTAATTTTCATTCTGCAAGTAGATGTATCCTGTGTCTCTCCTCTGCTTCTTACAGAGAACTTCATATTGGGACTTCAAGGGGAAGAATCTAATTTATCAGGTCAGTAAAATATCACATTGTTCCACTGTTTAGCAGTAGGTTTTTTAATAGTTTAACTGTTTTGATGTGCTTAATCTAGTTGTTTTTTTCCCTGGAAAGTTTTCATTACAGCTTTTCATTATATTTATTTCTCATGCAGGTGATACTTCCACATGGTGAGATCAAGCCTCAAGAGATCTAGATAGGTGAATAGACAGCAAAATTCACCTATCTACCTGAGGGAGTAAAACAGAATTTAGTGAAAATCTGGTATTTGAGACAATACTTCCAACTTCTCAAATTCTTAATGTGCAAACCCCAAAGGATTATACCTGATCAATGTATATTCTTCTGGCAAGTAGCCATAGATGGTGACAAAAGTGAGAATTATAATGACTTCTTTTTGGTAGTTGTGTTTGTTTTGGTATTTCATTATTCATTTACTGTAGTGCATATGTGGGGAAAAAATAAAGGAGCAAATTGTAAGGTTGTTTTTCTAGGAAATCCACTGGTCATATATATCAAAAGTAAAAATCTACATGGTGTTTACCAGAAGTAGGTCTAGAAGAGCAGAAACAGCCCTAGAAAATCTCTCCAAGGTAGGCTAGCCCATTGTATCTGGTTTGGTTCTTCTCTACAAGTGTATTTTACATGGATATAATGCTATCTATTGCATGGGGAAAGTCTAAACAGCTCTTCTGTGTGATAGATTAGGAGGAATTTAGTCAAATTACTCCTTCATAAATGCTTTCTATGTAGTCATTCAAGATGCTTTTCAGATTATCTCCAAATTCTTTGGTATAATGAGCTAAATTAGTTCACTGAATCAGTACCTGAAAGCTGTTGTCTGCTATCCCTTTTCTGACCAAACACTTTCAACCTCAACTCCCTTGTTCTGGATTCTTTCTTACTGTCTGAATGGTTTGTTACAGCAATAAACAGATAGTGCTTTGGATTTCTGATTAGTTGAAATTGCATTTATTGCACAAAATGTTTTTCATAATACTTTATATATATATAAGTGACTGCAACAGAGGAATCTGTGATATTTAGTTATACATTGATGTTAAATTCAAGTTTAGAATAAGTGTGAATTGTGTAGCCTGGTTAAAATATGAATTGGTATTCATCATCTGCTATCCTAACTCTTGAAATGCAACAGAAGGGATTCAGTAGTTCTGTATTTTTAGACAAGAGTAAGCTATGTTTTTCTGTTAATCAAGAACATTACTATCACTTTTCAACACAAATCTTTGCTTTGAGCAGGGTACAGGACAGAAAACATACTGCAGCTACCAAAAGAAATATGGTAAGTGATTACTTGTGTTTTTTCTCCTGGGTAAGGTCTGTGAGTTTAAGGACTTTTTCATGTTAATAAACACAATTAACAGCATGGAAATGGAATAGAGAAAATCTGTATCTGTCCTTTCCACTTACCTTTGCCAGTTGTTCATGAATTTCTAATAAGCTTGGTCGGCTGAGCTTATTCCCACTGACGCTGCCAGTATTTCTATAATAATCAATCTTGGGAACTGGATCCACTGTGTTATGGCCAAAAGTCTGTAGATAATACATTTTAGTATGAGTATCATAGGGATGTAAACTAGCTTCTGTTTTCTCCCCACTTTGAGGGAAATTGTCATATAATTCTCTTTTTCCTGGTCTGTAACTGATTCTCAGTCTGTTATGTGCTTCTTCAGTAAAAGATGTTTCTTCATAATGTGGTGGGTCAGAGCCCACATCCTCTTGGGATGGTTCACTGTTGTCATGGCTTTCATTAATGATGTTCACTTGGAAACGATTGGCATTTGGATCCAAGAATACATTTGAGGACTTATTCATTGACATCTTCAGGGAGGTTATAGACGTAGGTCACTGGTCCCAGTTACTCTGGTGTGGCTGCAGCTGGTTAGTGGCAGCTGCAGTAAAGGGTTTAGTGGTGTTGCATGGGATTTTTCTTGAACTCTCTAAGCAGTCTTCTGATGGCGTCCACTGTGTTTCTGCATTAAAAAAAAATATAAATAAAACATTTCTATTAACATAGATAAATTTTCATAGAATCATAGAATGTTTAGGGCTGGAAGGGGCCTACAAAGGTCATCTAGTGCAGCCCCCCTGCAGTGAGCAGGGACACCCTCAACTAGACCAGGCTGCTCAGAACCTTGGCCAACGTCAAATTTTCCACCATAAGCTCACCAGATATCCATCAGACTATCACCCTATGACCAGTTGAGTCAAAGTCTGGGTTTGTGGGGGTGCTTCCACCTGTGACATAAGCCCTCAACCCCATCACCCAAGTAGCAGTAGTTTGGTGCAGGCTTCAAAGGAGGAGAAGGCCTAGGCCGTAAATGGGCCAAGAGCTCCTCTAGTTTCAGTCTCTTCTCTGAAGACCCCCAAAGTTGCATTGTGGATGCAGAGGAGCTTGGAACATCAGTGATTATGTGATTAACATGTGAATAGTGGGTGGCTTTGCCAGGGCTCTTGATCAAGGAACAAAGTGCTTGTGCATGGCGGAGATCTCCACATGAGCTGGGCTGCCTCTCAAGGAGCAAGCAGGCAGAGACATCTTTCACCAACAGCAGATCTTTGGTGTCTGATACCATCTGCAGCCTTGCAGTGTGCTAACTTTGATTTGTGCCTTTATAATATCATTGTTCAGATGGTCGTGCCATACAGTAGTAGAGCCAACCTTGCCATCAAACTGCAAGCTGCACTTTTACAACATCCTATTAGCCCCATTTCTGCTAACCCCACTGGGGATTCTTTAAACCATCTTAATCATTCATTTGCAACAAACTGGCATAGCTGGCAGGATTCTACATCGGGATTTGTGACACTATCTATATAAAATATGCTTTGGATCAGATCCTAAGTACCTAAAATTGATTTTCAAATGTAGTATTTCTTTTAATAATGCAATGTTTAATTGAAGTCAGTGAAAGTGTAGGCAAGACAAGGGATGTGACACAAGATTCCACAAAGTCCTTTTTCCAGTTATGTTCCACTTAAGTATTATGATACCATGCATAATTCTCTCATAGTCTAGAATTAAATTGGCATGAAAAGCTCAATGAATTTAAATAATCGCATATTTAAGTATGATATGAATAACATAAATAAAAAATACATTTAAATAAAATACTTTTAAAAAAAAAAAAAAATACAAAAGCTAGGCTTTAATTTTTCCATAGTTCCAGAATGGTGACAATTTATAACCAGGCAAGTAATAGATAGCAAAGTGTTCATTTTTTATGTAAATAAAGTTAATGTAAAATGAAGGAATAAACAGACAGCTGAAACAGATCCAAAAATAGCAGTGAGTTTCCTAAATTATAATGGAGGAAAAAAATAATTATGGTAAAATAGTAATTCAAGATATTAACAAAAGTCCTAGGCACTGGAAGGTTCATAGAATGTTACACTCAACTTTCCATTTGTACATTCAAAACACCCTTTAAAAGATGATTTGGAAGAAATTGTAGCAAGTCATAGAATATACAGGTTGGAAGGGACCTTGGGAGCTTATCTAATCCAACTTCCCACTCAAGGCAAAGGGGACACTGGGTGTGGATCAGGTTAGGGCTTTTACCAGGCACGTCTTGACATGCTGCAAGGGCAGATTTTACAACTTGCCTTGTCAGCCCATTCTTATACTTAATTGTTCTCTAAGTGTTTTGGTTTGGTTTTTTTCCCTGTATATCTAGTTGGAATGGTCCATGTGTCACTCAATGACTCATCTCTCACTCCCCTGCTGTGCATCTCAACAGGGAGCCTTGTCAAGAACCTGCTCAGAAGTACTGTGGGGGCTGCTTCATTTCCCCTAATGCCTTGTCTTCTTCTGGTTAAGCAAGACCTGTTTCCTTACAGGGCAAAGGCTTCTGGCCCTGACCATCCTGGTGGCCCTCCATCAGACACAGAAGCTTATGAACATCTTTCTTACATGGGAACATCTTTCTTACATATCTAGGTGCCCCTGCTCTGGCAGGGGGGGTTGGATTAGATGATCTTCTAGCTCCCTTCCAACCCCTGACATTCTGAGATGGGATGGAAGTGACAGAATCTGGGTTCTAGGAGCAGCCTGAGTGCTCAATAGAGAAGAATGATTGTTTTGCTTGATCTATTGGTCCTGTTAACACAGCCCAGGACACCGTTCACCTTTACTGTTCCCAGGGCATGGTGCTGACTCCTCTTTAGCCTTCAGCTCACCAGGTGCCTCCCAGAAGAGATGTTCCCTGCCAGTGAAGCCCCAGCCTGTATGGTGTGGGAATTTAGTCTGTTTGAGGTATTTACATTTGTCCCTTTGAATGTCATGAGATCCCCTTTGGCCTGTTCCTCTAGCCTGCCTATGTCCCTCTGAGTGGCAGCCCATAGAAAAGTGAGCATATGGTAGCTGTACAACCTGCTTCCCACCTCCACTGTCTCACACAGAACCCATAGCAAACAAACAAACAGAAAACAAGCAATCAAAAATCCTAAGAGAAAAGGAGCACTTCTCTTCTATTGAAGACCTTCAGTGGGTTAAATACCTTAGCAGCAATTCCCAGGATTGCCTAGATGACCCTGAAATGAGCTGTTGGAACAATGACAATCCCTGGTTCTTGAAACATACTTGTGAGGAGATAAGGGCTGTGATTGTACACTCTGGGAGAATTCAGTGGGAGTCCAGACTGACTAAAACAGAGCAACTCTGCAAGTGTCTGTGAAAGCAGCTTTTAGAAACAAAATATATCTATCTAAAGCAATACATGAGCTAAAAGTTTGGGTAAAGAAGCCCATTAGAGGGCTATCTATATATATAAAGAATATATATATATATATAAAGTTCTTGCT
>JAOEGS010006352.1:0-24833 GCA_025447755.1 Corythornis vintsioides | reverse complement strand
GATTTAAAAAAAAAATAAATTATATAAATTCAAGATAACCAATGGCAGTTGCATAAAAGAAATAAAAAATTGGAAAACTGGTTCACAAATTCATTATTTTTGAAAAATAAAAGCCTTGATTCTCCTCTATTGAACAATCAAATTTTGGAAGAAACAGAGAAATAGTAGTATATAAAAAATGCATTATATCAAAGACAATGGAGCATTTAGAAGTATTTTTTCATGAACACTTAAAGGGAACTAATCCTTGTGAAAAAATACTGACAAAATACTGAGGTCAACTCTTCTTTTGTGAAGGGACAGAACCTGAACAAACAAAAGGTATTAGAAGGTTTATCTACAATCCTGGAGCTTATGCCAGATATAAACATATTTTCTCAAGTGTATTCAGCTTGACTTGCAAGCTGATTTCTGGGGTGAGTACAATGATTTGTGTTGATGAGGATATGGATCTGGAAAATGTCATTTAAAAGCACAGATAGTTGTTTATGGTTTCTGTTTTCACCCAGTGTAGTCTACTGAGTCAACTCTAATTGGCAAGAGAAGGCTGATGCACCTTAATGAGTGTTTGCTGTTGCCAGACAGAGTTTTCCAACTCTTGATTAAATTAGGTTTAGGTAAAACTTCTGTTTGTGACAAGAGATGCTGATTTTCACTGGAGCTGACATGCTGATCTATAATCATGGCATTACCTTGTCTACTGGTCTTCCTTTAAAAAATTAATATATATATTACACTGAATGATTGATATTTTATTGGCATTCAGTGGGTAATAGCATAAGGAAAAATGATTGGATTTTCTTTTCCATTGATCTCTCCTTTTGATGAATTCCCCTGAACCAACAGCAGCTGTGAGGTGCCTCTGGAATAGGATCCTGCCACAGTTGTGACACAAGGAAACAGCAGAGGTGTGATGCTCTATGACCTGTGTGAATATGACACTATCTTCAGAAGTTTACCAGGACCTGTAACTCTAAGGATGAGGATGCATATAATGAGCCTAGTTTCACTAGGTCAAACTTTGTCACACTCCTTAGGAGAAACTCAGAAAAGAAATTCTTAAGCAATTTTCTCTTCCCTCTGCTCCTGTCCATGCTCTCTAGAAGAGAGGACTTCATTCAACTGTTTATTTTGGAGCCAAAAATAGAGCTACATATTACCAAAACCATCAAAGGGGATTTCCAGTATGAATTTGGAAGTTCACCAGCTCTTCATCTTTAAGAAATAAGTTTTTTGATGACTGGCTGAACCAAAGTATTATAATTTTTTTGAGATCTGTCCAAGGGGATTTATTCCTTGGCTTACTGGGAGAGTTTTGACAGAAAACATATAATTGTTCAGTGACTTTTCTCTTTATTTAGATGCAACTATTTTACTAGGTTTTCTTTTTCTGAAGCCCATGAGCCATAAAGATGACAAAGGCACTGAAGATTTAAATGAGCATGAAATTGATAGGAAATAGAAGCTCAGAAGGAAAAACATTGTCTGGAACAAATACTGATAGGATAGTAAAGCAAAACTGTTGGAGATTTCTGCAATACACATCCCCAGTACATTGCTCTGTCTTAAAACATTGCAATTAGTCTGTTATTGTGGACTAAAAACATATCCTTATGTGTGTCAGTGTTTGTAAAAACTATACTTGAACTCATAATGTTCTATTAAAAAAAAAGAATAGGGATTTTTATATGTAATTTAACACACAGCTTGATTTTCAAATTTTCAAAGCTGACTAGTGGCTTTTTTACTTTTTACCTAATCTTCAGAAATAAAAATGGTGAGTACTAAACTGAAGGAAAATAAAGTTTTTTAAAAGAGAAACATAGAAGAGTAAACCCACAAATAATTTAAATTATATTCACATAACAAGCACTATTGACAAATAGGAAACAAAAATAGCCTGTAGTGATTTTGCTTCTAATTTCAACATAAAATAAAAAAAAAGATATCCTCACTGCAAATTAATTTAAATGAAAATGATTACTAAGGGACCTGGAAGCCCACAAGTAACATTGTGTAATAAGACATATAATTAAGTCTTCTGGTCTAAGAACAGTTTTTGTTCCAGTATACTGTTTGCACAAATGAATTCCCTATATGAATGCTACTTTTCTATTATCTTTTAATTTTGCTATCTTAAATTTAAAACCCAATTCCAGCACAAACATACAACAGTGTAATCCATAAAATGCATCCACCTGGTTGTAGGCAGGGCAGAGATGGATTCCTTAACTAATTCTTTTGGTCAGAAGCCTTTTTTATTAAAAAAATCAAAATATGTTCATCAAATAAAAAGAACTGAAGGATCCTGCATGCACATTTCTGCAATCTCCTCACTACACACATCCTGATATGACACGTGGATGAGTAGACTGTATGTGAAGTGGAAGATTAAGACTCTTTGCACTTTCAAACATGGACTGTGGTAGGAGAGAGGTTCTGCAGCAGAAATGAATGTTGTGAAGTTGAATGGAATGAACCATGTTGTTTGGGGTCACAGAGTCTCCCTGCCACGCTGAGGACCAAATGAAGGCAGAAAAGAAAAGCTGAAATTCATGGTTGAGAAAGTGAAGTAGGCTCAGATTTACTGGGAAATGTAAGACAAACAGCAAACTTGGAAGAAACCACTGTTTGAGATGATGGACACTCTACAGATTAAACCAAAAGTAAAAGAGGTGGTCCAAAGTGTGACAAGTTGTAGATTATATAGAGGCCACTGGGAGACACCATACTGGAAGCCCTCTTAAGATTCATGCCACCTATCCTAAAAGAATGAAGTTAGGACACCTAAATTGAAGGTAATGGGAAGTTACTAAGAAGTCCATCTGAGAGTATCAGATAAGGCAACAAGCACTGAAATTTAAATTTTTCACATTTAAATGTGAAATTATGCCAAAGTAGATTTCAAGAAAAAAAAACCCAACCAACTTGCAAAGGCATAAAAAGTAATAATAAATTCTTTTTCAAACACATCAGGGGCAGAAAGCTCTCCAGAGAAGTGTGAGAGCCAATAGATAAACAAGGGATAAAAGCATTTGCCATGGACAAACCTAGGCAAGTTTCCATGCTGAAATACTTCTTTTGGAAGGAGGTGTTAGAGAATCTGCCACAAGCTGAAGTGTCAGTGGAACAGATTATAGAACAAATTGACAGAATACTCAAACCACTAGGGCTGGATGGCACCTGCCCAAGTTCTAAAGGAATGCAAACATGGAAGGGCTGAACTACTAACCAGAATGTATAACTTGTCACTTAGAGCCACCACGGAGTAAGGTGGTGATGGGAAAGGCAGGATTACTCCAAAATGGATGCAGGGAACAACTCAAAAGTACAGAGAAATAGGTAAGATTCAGAACAGCTTCAGCAGGATGAATAATTAACTAGATATGTGCTATCCTGCCTGGAAAAGAGGTAACTGACCTGCCACTGTGCAGTAAGGAGCATGTTACAGAAAGCAGCAAAACTGTTCACCATCTTTTCTAATGATTGAACAGAGACCTCGTGTTGAAATAGCTAGTGACAGATTTGAAAGAACAAAGAATTCTGAAGGCCCTTGTCACAGAGTTGGGCAATTTGTGTACAGATTTGGTAGCTATTTTCACTGACTGAAAAGTCATCAGATGACAACAAAGTGAAAGACCAGAGGTGAGGAGACAATGATTTACAGAAAAAGCTTGAATGAGTGTTGTTTTAAATAAAAAGCAGGTCACTGGAGGAGGACACACACATTTTCAAGTAGCCTAAAGGCCATTGCACAGCTAAGGAACTGTTCTCTGTGTCCTCCCAGGACAAAAAGGAAAAGGCTTCAGTCTGCTAATTAGTTAATAGCAAGAATAAAATTCTAATTGTAGGGAAGCACTGGGAAGAGATTCCTTGGAGATGCAATAGAGCCTCTGGCATTAGACCTGACAGTAATCTTGGGTGATGCTGCACAGATATGAGAATGGTCTATATTCCTTTTTAAAGGATATTCTGATCTTGTATCTGTTCTGATGACACTTTGCTCAAAGTATGAGAAAAAAATATTAAAAACAAAAAAAACAGATCCTCCATACCAATTTAAATAGTAGGGAAGTGTATGGTAGGCAAATGAATAGTTTGACTGGCCAACTTTTATTATTACACAAAGATTTGCTCATGCTCTGATAAAATATTCAAAGTATTCCCATGGAAAAAAAAATAATTAAAATTGTCAGCCCAAAGCAGAGTTCAACACAGCTATCAATTTGCAGTGTATAAATTATATTTCTCCTGTTTTCTTGCTCCAGGATTTCTGTCTGTGTACCTGGCAGCTCAGGTAGCACTGTGCTAAAGCAATCAGCACATGCTTTAATACACAGATCTGATGTAGTTTTAGAAAGCAGTTAACAAGATAAGAAGAACATTTTAAACAAAATATTTAAAATTTTTACCCAAGACTTTCTTTGTCGTGTGTTTTTGGGGGGGTTGCTTGTGTGTTTTGTTTTTAATGCCAGAAATGTTTCTTATTTTAGGCCCCTAAAAAAAAAAACAAACCAGATTTACTTTCAAATATCCTTCATTTGACAGACAGTGGAAGACACCCAAAGGATCTGTGGGTGCTGGCAGTGAAGCCATACCAGGCACTTCTAATCTTGGTGTCTAAATATGGATTTAACTGCCTCTCTCTAGGCACCTACATTTGAAAATGGTTGGCTGCAATACCTACTGAAGCAGCTTACACCATCCTCTACATGATCTGTGTGCCATTGCTTCTAGTAGCAACTGTTTTAATTTTAAAGACTTTAGTTTTCTTTTTTTTTTTTTTTCCTGAGAGAAAACTGGCCAGTCCCAATTATGGAAACAAATCTGCAGCATAAAACTTAAAAAACCAAAAACAAAACCAAAACAACAAACCAGAAATTCTCATGGGGAAGTCACAGGCAGGGCAAAACTGGCTTTTCCAGAAAAGCTGACAGTTGTTTACATTTTAATGTGGAGGAATCCAGCAAGTCTGCAAGTTTATTTTTAGTAGTTGTAAACTCAGTTATTTAACTCCTTTTAATCCGTGACTGGTGCTGATACACAAAAATGATGAATACAATGACAAACTGGTGCCCAGCCTCGTGCTAGAGTTTGGATGGTGATTAATATTTTGTTAATCAAAAAGCAGTAGGATTCTTTCATTGTGATTCTTGTGGTTCATTGTGTATTTCTTGTGATGCCTCATTTAAATATTTGCAATCTGACAGCTTCTGTGCTTAGAATAGTTCTGATTGAAACACACACACAAAAAAAAATACCAAGTCTCTGAGCAGGATGAATCTTCTTCCCTCCTTATGGAGCAAAACTGGTAAAGAAAATCTTGTTACCTGTGTCCTGGCTTCAGCACTGCTACCACAAGTACTGCCAGATCCAGCCTGGCAAGCTGCCTTGTCAGGGGCTGTGAGTGGGCTATCAAAAGCCAAAAGCCACCTAAACCTCACAGCAGAAGGAAACAGGAGGGACATCCATTGAGGAGTATCAGCAAGTAGTGCCAGACTTCAGCTTGAGCTCCAGGGAAGGCATCCCAGGCAGTGGGAGCTTCTGGGATAAACCCACTATCTCGACACTGCTGCTCCTGTGTGCTCGTTGAACAGAGTTTGCTACAGTAAATTAATTCCTGTAAGACAGCAAACTTGTAAAGCTGGTGTAAAAATGGAATTATCATGATTATAAATCAATCTGCTCTCAGGAACTCAGCTAGGAAATCATGTTTTCTAAACGAACCAGATTGCTTTTGCTTCCAGAGCCATCACTGCTAACTAGAACAGACAGTGTAAAAATCATTTAATCAAGGGGGTGGATAGCAGAGAAATGTGTGAAACTGGGCACATAGGAACCAACATGTCTTAGCTATGCCCAGGGAGGAAAACCACTCCTCAGGTTTCACTGTACTAGCACAGCTGTGGTCAAAGCAAAATGAGTGGCCAGTAGCTGCATGGTTTGGCTTCTGTTCATGCCTACGACACAGACTTCTTTTCTCTGGCTCATTATTTCACTTCAGAGTCTGTTTCCACATCTGGCTGCAAAGCCATGCAATTTAATTAGCAGGCCTGCAAGGGAGCTGGAACAATGCATATAAAATATTTGCAGATGCTTTTGATCTTGGGAGCACAGCAGAAGGACAAAGAGTATTTACATGGGTTTTGAAGAAAATTACAAGCAATCTTTTTGTTTGGTTTGCAACTGGAAGCCAGATTACATTACAAAGCTTTGAGCTATTCTGGCAGAATGCACAGAAAAATAGTGTGTCTGGTGACTGAAACCTTTATTGACACCGTGTCCTTTTAAGTCTTGTACATTTCTGAGTGTTAAAATTAAATCTATCTAAAGTCATCTAGAAAGAAATCTATTGAAATCATTATTAGTTTAGGATAAAACCTCTGAAGCTTTTAGTTCTGGACAGATCATCCCAGGAGGATATTCAATGTGAGAGTGCCAGAGCCTGGAACAGGCTGCTCAGAGGGTTGGGGGGTCTCTTTTTCTGGACACTTTCAAGGATGGATCTATTACTCTGTGGCCTGCCCTGGGTCACCTTGCTCTGGCAGGCAAATTTTCTTATTGATAAGGCCCACATCAGTCAAATTATTCCTAAATTACTGCTATATACAGTAATATACAGTATTTTCAGAGGGGTTCTTTGTCTTTGAACTTAACAGTGAGATGTGAAAGGCAGGTGAGGAAAGTTAAGATTGTCATTAGAAGTTGAATTTTTTTTTTCCTTTTTCTGCTTAACCAAACAAATACCAGCACATGACTTGCTTGGAATTACAAACAGTTCTGAGCTGAAATTTTCAACACAGCCTGACAGACACTAGCAACACCAATCAATAAGAACACTGTCACACCACTGTCTCTGGACTGTCAACCTAGTCCCAGAGCCATGTCTACTGACCCATGTAAGTGGCTTTCTACAGAGCTTCGATTGGCAGAGACCTAAACATGTACCCTCCCATGAGTTAAATGTGGAGAATGATGGAAATGAACTCTGAATTTAGAAAAAGCTGTGCTCAGTAATATTAAATTACCTGCCCAAATAACAGTCGACCCAACAGAAACCTGAATGTTTAAGGTCAATCTAGATCATGTATATCCATGTAAATCAAAGAATCTCATGCATAGTCTGAAAGAAGCAGCACATTCCAGGCTCAGAGTTAGAAAATCTAATCTGATCCTATTTATTGAAATGGCCTGATATCACAAAGTCTAATTATTAAGAGTTTAGACCTGCCTGAGAGGAGGGGAGAGGGCCTGCTTTTCTGGGGAGCACAGCACAGAAGTTTTAATGGGAAGGACAGAATGCTAAATGCATCACCAAGTTTAAATTATAGAAAGTCTAAATCTGCATCTGTTTTAGCACTTCATTCCCCAAAAGATAAACTTCAAAAGAGATGTGTTGTAGGATAGATTTAATAGTTTCCTTGCTTCTAGGCAAAGGACATAGGACAAGGGACATTCTCCCTGTGAAGAACAGTGTGAAAGGTTTCCCTGTGTGATGCCTAACCACACAGGACATCCCAGGCAGGAAGAAAGCTCTCTTTGGAGCTTTTAGCAAACTTTCTAATTAAAATACTTAATGTCTATTTTCCTTATTGGAGGTTAACTGAGGTCTTTGTATTCAGGCAAGTGTTTATACATCAAATGTGGAGTAGTAGTATTCCCAAATGATTGAGATAGTTTCACTAGAAAAGGACAAGGACATAGTGTTTGTGGGGACTACACATAGTAAAACTATCTCATTAAGTTGAAGAGTCCCAGGGTCTCCCTAACTTACTAATCATGGGTGACAAATATTACATTCTAAAAGTAAACTGACAGATGGAATCGATGTGATTTAAATTAGGTTTGATCCTGTAATGAAAAAGTTTCAGTTCCAACTCTCAAAAGCAAAGCTGCCAGTCCTGGTGGAAGAATCACTTGTCTGAGGCTAACCTAGGAAGCACTGAAAGACACTTAGTGCTTGGAATGCAGATTTAGCAGAACAAAAAAGAGAGAACATTACCATGTAAGTGCATGTTTTAGTATTTATCAAGTGACTCTTTAAATTGCAAGACAATGAGAAGCAAATTACTAGAATATGGATAAACTTTCTTGTTGGACAGGCTATCCTAATCCCACAGAAGATATTACAAATGCACATGATAGGAGCTATCAAACTAATTATGTACTCATTTTATACAAGAGCACCATCCTCTGCATTCATAGCAGTTTAATGTCTAATTCTTGTCTTCTGTACCTCGTGTGCTTTTAAGATGAAATCACTTCAGCCATAAAAAGTTGCTGAGATTAACTTTCTGCCACATAGTGCACAGCTTGTCCCTTGTTAAAATACAGAGCATAAACATTCAGAAGATGGTAGTCAAGACTTATTTAAACATATATTCAACTTTTGGATGAAGGGGGAAAAAAACCAGAAAATTTGCTACAAGAAATGATAAATTTTTGTATTTATCTGTTCCAATGTCTAAATATTCATAGTTGGGAAGCAATAGTCAAAATGAAGAAGCAGGGTTATTATTGCATGGTTTTCACTAAGAGAAAACAAAGCAAGGTTTAGTTGGCAAGCTCGAGTAGGTCACTCAGCAGACTCAGCAAGTGTACTTGGAAAAAGAAGATAGACTCTTAGGCTGAAGAGCTATAAAACCTGAAGAAGAGTTCTTCTGCCAAAAAAAAAACCCCATTTTTACTATTTTTCAACTATGTTATCTGGCCTAATGATTTTAGTTCTCTGCCAACACCTCCTCCTTTACTGCTTGTATGTAGCAAAGCCACTCCACTCCCAGACCATACTGGGGTAGGTGGTGTGTGCAGCAAGTCTCACTTTGCTTGGCAGCATAGACAGCCACACAAATTCTTCATAGACATGTGTTGTTTTGCATAAAGTCACTCCTTAGACACCATCATTGCAAGTGAGAAATTAATTTTAGCTTTACCCACAGAAAAACATGGCTTTTGGTGCAGTCAGTAGTGTAAGAGCCAGTAGGCTGGTACGTCAGAGCTGAAAGCAGTGGTGGTTTATTAGACAGATAACTTTCTAGCTTGTGATTCATTAGTTTGAATCATATTGAACTGAGCCTCTTTGGGGATTTTTTTACTAAAATATCATATATTATTTTGTTGTTTTCCTAGTTCTCTCTTCCATTTCTCCAACTGTGTGATTGAAAACCTTATGTGCTACCACAGCCCTCTAAATATTTAAAAATGGTGTTCCTTAGTAGCATCATTTCTGAAATGTTGCTTGGAGAGTTGGCTTGTATTTTAAGTACAGTGAGGTGCAAAGACTGTAAACAAAGGTCAGAGAAAATCAGTTATGCCAGTGAAAATCAAATATGGGCCTCAGTCCTTCCCTTAACTCCCATAACCCTGAGTGCTGCTGCTGTTTGAGAGTCTGAAGGAAAGCTCCACTGGGTAAGAGCTTGGCTGTGTAAGGCACTTCACTGACACTAAGTAGACAGTTCCTGCCCTGGATAGTTTGTTTAACCAGATTTTTTTTAAAGAAAGCTGATCTTTCTTCCTTTCTTCATTTTACATGCTCCTGTAATGTTCCATGCTGGAGACAAGGCTCTGAGACGTTTTTATTTTGTATTGCTGTTTGGGTATTGCCCTTTGGGTCTCAGGAAAGAATGACATTATTAACCAATATATAATGCATGATTTTTTCATCACTCTGCAGCAATAAATAGTGTCACATGCTGGCACAGAAACCAAGCAGCTTTATTTTTATTTAAGCATGTAGGCAAAAATCCAGCTGCATCTGAAACAGAAGGAACACCGTTCACTCTCTGCTGTCAGACCAGAGACAGTAACCTGGATGAGGGGAGCAAATGAAGGCTAATCCATGGTCAAGGAAGCAGATAAACTCCTTCCTTGCCCTCCTCATCCCCCCAGGTGCCACCAAAAAACAGTTATGAGGCTCTGGTTGGGCAAGACCAGCCAAATGAAGATGCAGATGATGGGCAGCCTGCACACAAAGGTATAGGCCCAGTCAGAAAGGCCTACCACCCATATCTCAACATCACTCTCAAAGAAGAAAAGAAGGATTATAGTCATAGGTGACTCTCTCCTGAAGGGAATAGAGGGTCCAATATGCCAGGTAGACCCTCCTGACAGGGAGGGATGCTGTCCTCCTGGAGCCCAGATCAGGGATGTCACTAGGAAACATCCTAGCCTAGTGCAGCCCTCAGACCTGTTACTGATCTTACTGATGTTACCTACTGATGTAGGTGGGGAGGAAGAGGTGACTGGTAGTTCAAGAACAATTAAGAGACTTTAGGGCCTTGGAACAGATGGTGAGAGATTCTGGGGCAGAGGTCATCTTTTTCCAGTTTATTAATACATGGCTCTTTGTCTGGTGTCACTGGCACAAATTTTGGATTTTTGACAATGTTATGGCCTACACAGCACCAAGCTCACTGGCATCAAATGGGAGAAACCTTTCCTGACTGGGGAAAGAGGCAGTGCTTTAAACTAGATGTGAAGAGGGAGGGAGCTAATAATATTAGACTTGTTCTGTGACAAGCTATGGGATGACACACCAGGGTTAGTGAATGGGAGGCTAGTAAATGCCTTCAACCTGTTTCCCTGAGCATGCTGGAGACACAGCAGCCCAAAGTCTCACACAGATGACTCAGGAGCTCCTGAAGTAGTAGGAGCCAACAGGCAAACATCAGGGAAATACCTTAAGGGAGTTAAGAGCTGCTTCTCTAAGAAGGTGGCACAGATGCTTGCCCAGCTGAAGTGCCTCTGCACCAGTGCAAGCAGCAGGAGCAACGAACAGGAGGAGTTGGAAGCTACTGTGATACTGGAAGACTTCAACACAGTGGCCATTACTGAACCTTGGTGGGTGAATCCTACAGCTGGAGTGTGGCTATTGAGTTCAGAAAGGAGAGGAGGGGAAGGAGGGTGGAACTGTTGCCCTCCGTGTTAAGAAATCGATTGAGGGTGAAGGGATGTCCCTAAAGAATTGCCACAAGTCAGTGGAAAGCTTATGGGAACTGGAGACCACAGTAACAAAGGGAACCTTGTGCTCAGTCTACCAATCAAGGGCAATCTACTGAAGAAGCATTCTTACTCCAGCTACAGGAGGTGGCATGTTCACAGGCTCTCATCCTGCTGAGGGACTTCAACCACCCTGACATTTGCTGGAAAAGTAGCACAGCAAGCAGTAGGCAATCCTGGAGACTCCTGGAGTGCCTTGAGGATAATTTCCTGAGGCTAGAAATAAGACACCTCTATCTGAGGGGATGCAATAGTGGATCCATTTGTCACCAGCGTAGGTGAGCTCATCAGGGATGTAAAGCCTGGAGGCAGTCTGGGCTGCAGTGATCATGCACTGGTGGAATTCACAGTACTGAGGGACACAAGTTGGACAATGATCATGGTCAGACCCTGAATTTCAGGAAAGCAAACTTCCAGCTCCTCAATGAGTTAATTAATAGGACCCCAGGTGTAAGAAACCAAGTGTGGCTGAGTCGAGACCTGCTGGTCAAACTAAAAGTCAAGAAGGAGCTGCACAGGCAGTGGAAGCAGGGACAGGTATCTTGGGAAGAGTACAGAGATGCTGATGAGTTATGTGGGGATGGGGTCAGGAAGGCCAGGGCACTGCTGGAGCTGGACTTGGCAAGGGATGCAAAGAACAATGTGAAGGGCTCCTACAGGTATGTCAACAAGAAAAGGAAGGTATGTCAAAAGAAAAGTGTAGCTCCCCACACCTCCCAGGTTAAGACTACAAAGTGGTGACCAGGGGGACAGAATCTCTCCCACTGTAAGTGAAAATCAGGTTTGTGACCATCTGAGGAACCTGAAGATAAACAAGTCTGTGGGATCTGATGAGATGCATCCCAGAGTCCCAGAGAATTGGTTGAGGTAGTCACCAACTTTCCAAAACTGGCAGTCAGGTGAGGTTCCTGAGACTGGAAGAAGGGAAACAGCACCCCCATTTCTAAAAAGGGTAGAAAGGAAGAGCCTGGGGATACCAACCTGTCAGCATCACCTCTGTGCCTGGGAAGGGCATGGAGCAGATCCTTCTAGAAGCTCTGCTAAGGCACATAGAGAACAGGGAGGTGATCAGAGACATCCAGCAGGGCTCCACTAAGGGCAAGGTCTACCTGACCAACCTAGTGGCTTTCTATGGCAGAGTGACTACACCAGTGGACAGGGGATGACTTATGGATGTGATCTGTCTGGACTTCTGCAAGGCCCTTAACACAGACCCCACACAACATCTGCCTTGTCAATTTTGAGACATAAGGATTTGATGGGTGGACTGTTCAGGGGATAGGAATTGGCTGGATGGTCTCATCCAGAGGGTAATGGTCAAAGGCTACACAAATTAAATTGCCAGTCTATAAGTACTGATACATTGATCACAGTTAGTTATTAACTGCTGCAATACAGAGACAAAAAACATGGGGCATTTGTTATAGAGATGGTAATTGTCCTTTTCACTTAGCTGCCAAAAGATTTATGATAATGGTTCTCATTTCCTTGAAGTACTTCTTCTATTAATCTTGAATATCTGATATAACCAGAAAACACACATATACACAGTCTTTATACAAGACTTTTCTCCACAAGCACACCACACTGACAACTTGGTAGCTGGGGTGAACATCAGGAAGACTTTCTGCAGCCCATGGATGACCACTCAGTGATTATCTTCTAATGCTTATAATCAATCAGGTCAAATGATTTCTGTGTTACAGCTGCTGACTTATACTGAGATCTACACTGCAGTCCACTTTGTTTTTGTCTCTCCAGCTTGAACAAAGTCTCTTTGCACATCATCTTTGCAGCCTCGGTGAGACAGGGCCCATTGCATGTTGAACCTCAGCAAAATCATTGATGTGTTGCTTGCCTCTTTTCTACCCTCCTTCTTCCTCCCTCCCTCCTATCTTACTTCCCTCCACAGCTTGATGCTTGATTCCCCAAGTGCTATAGCCACTATTTATGTTTTTGGTGTCACTGATGAGTTCGAAAGCATATTCCAATTTATTCTCTCTGGCTTTACTTATTCCTGACCATCAGGTGTATTTAGGATGGTATATCTTTTCCTGTGTCAATTATCTTATCTTTGAATGCATGGAAGCCCCATGATGTCAAGCTTTATCCTGATCCACAGTCAGATTCACAGATGGTGAAGCCTTTCTTCTTTTTAGTGGTTGTTTAGGAAACTCAGCAACATGCACTGTGCTGCTGACATTGACAGTAATTCTGTCCTCTTCCCACAGAATGTTAGCAAAGGTGTTTCCTCAAAACCCTCGATGTTGACAACACTGAAATGGAGCTCTTGTTTCTCAATTTTCCACCTTCTTAACCCTCATAAAGTGGCAGATTCCTATATAGAGAGAAATCAAAACAGTATTTTTTAATGCCAGATTGAAAACCTGTGATAAGAAATCTTCTTGAGACTGCAGCAGATGATTACAAGTATTAGACTATTGCTACCTTTATGGGCTTCCCCAGAGGTGTAAATCAGTACAGCATCACTGATTTGAAACAGACTAAAGTAGCCAGCCTCACTGTTTGCCAGAAAATTTTAGAAATGGGAGAAAGGAAGAAAATACTGAAAACAAAAGGCTTTCTCTTGCTAGACACTGCTCAATCCTTGGCCTTATGTCCCTAAAATTCCCTATCAACTTCAACCTCTTGGTCCTTCAAAACAAGACACTCTCCATAAAAGGCAGGTTTTAGCACCACAAAAATAATAATAATAAAATAAATCAGGTACCCGTTGAAGTGCTTCAGGTTCTAGATAGCTTTATAACAAAAATGAATATGGATAGCAAAAATACTTGTAGTTTTCAGTTTGCTTCTTAAAATTTCCCCCTCATTACGGCTCTCCTTGGGGGTTTTCTTTGGAAAGGGAAGAAGCAGGAGGGGCAGTTGCTCTTTCCCAGGAGTGGCCAGAGCCCCACTTCCTCTCCTTGAGGTTTTAGGGGGTCAGCTTCTGATTGAGGAAGGCCAAGTTCGATTCCTCCTTTGATATCCAAACCTCATGTTTGTATGTTTGGATGGCTCAGAACTGAGCTAGCAAGAGTACCAGCTCCCAGCCAGGATTTGGGTTCAATGATTCTGCCACACTCTTTGGCCCAAAAGGTCTGGGAGCGTGGGACAAGTTCAAGACCTGAAATGCAAGCCCTTCTGGGAAAGTGCATTGTGCGAACTGAGGGAGACTCCTGGGACAATCCACTTTAAATAGCATTTGTTTCTAAGTGCCATAGTTCATGTGAAAATGCAGGCAGCACCAGTTCTTGCAAATGCTTCACCTCAAACTGGAATCTGTCTCAAGGAACTGCTGGTTTTGCAGGATGTGAACAGGAAGAATAAGGAGGGAGCAAAAGTTCAGCTGTTCTCATGTGTAGGTATAGAAGCTGGCTTTCCATTGTCTCCCAGTGCTCCCTCTCTCTCAGCTGGGGCTGCACAGGGGAATGCCTGGGAGAAAGCAAGGCTGTAGCTTCCCAGAACACCACAGCTGAAGCTTGCCAGACACATGGTGACCATCAGAAGGTTGCAGTGATTAGTCTAGCTATATAAATAAACATGGCTGAATCCTGCCCCAACAAAAAGCTGTTTGCTCTGTGTGACTCTGTTGCACAGATCGTGCTTGGGTCAGTGCTGCATGGAAAAGAAAGAGGAAGAGAATGTGTTGAAAACTCTCCCATATTGCAAAAGCCAGGGAGAGTTTTGGTCTGGCTTCTGTGTTGACTAAGAGTATAAAGAAAGCCTCCCTCAAAAGTCTAGATGAGCTTGAGCTGGGGTTTCTGCACTTTTTGAGCTATGCTGGAATTTTATACGGTGTTCAGCATGGTGATAGCAGAGTAAATGCTATGGTCACTCCTTGTGAAGCTCTGTGAGAGAGAGAGCTCCTGAATTGTTCTCAGCAGTGTGCAGGACAGCAGAGCCAGTGACTAGGAGAGTCACTGGGAACCAAGCTCGGTGCTGCAGCTGATGTGCCAGAGGGACAGGATCCATCCAGAGGGACCTGGACAGGCTGCAGAGGTGAGCTCAGGTGAACCTCATGAGGTTCAACAGGGTCAGGATCCTGCATCTGGGCAACCAGCATTACCAGTATAGGATGGGAGAGGACATGGGAGAGCAATCCTTTGGAAAAAACCTTGGGGTGCTAGTAAATGAAAAGCTGGGCATGACCCACCAATGCTCCATGGCAGCCCAGAGGACCAATCAAATCCTGGGCTGCATCAGGAGCAGTGTGGCCAGCAGCTGGAGAGAGGGGATTCTGCTGCTCTGCTCTGCCCTGGTGAGACCTCACCTGGAATCCTGTGTCCAGCTCTGGAGCCCCCTGCACAAGGGTGTGGAGCTGCTGGAGCATGTCCAGAGGACAGCTACAAAAAAGCTCAGAGGGCTGGAGCAGCTCTGCTGTGGGGACAGGCTGAGGGAGCTGGGGTTGTTCAGCCTGGAGAAGAGGAGGCTCTGGGGAGACCTTAGAGCACCTGCCAGTGCCTGAAGGGGCCTGTAAGAAATCAGGGGAGGGTCTGTTCACAGGGGTTTGCAGTGACAGGACAAGGGGCAGTGGTTTTGAGCTAGAAAAGGGTAGAATCTGGTTAGACACTAGGAAAAAGTTCTTTAATCTGAGGGTTCATAGATTCATAGATTCATAGATATTAGGGGTTGGAAGGGACCTAGAAGAGCTAGAGCACTGGAAGGGGTTGCCCAGAGAGGTGGTTGAAGCCCCATCCCTGGAGACATTCAAGGGCAGGCTTGAGGAGGCTCTGAGCAGGCTGACCACTTAGTTAGACATGTCCCTGCTGAGTGCAGGTGTCTAAGACTAGATGACTTTTGGAGGTCTCTTCCAACTCAATACACTCTATGATTCTAAACAAAGACATCGTTTGCTCTCTTTCCCATTCCCTAAGTTGTTTTCACTTGTTTGCAAGTGAACCTGACCTGAAGTGTATTCCCAGTCATTCTAGCCTCTAGCCTGGAAGAGAGCTGCTTGTCTGGGAGAGCATCCTTGAGCCTTTGCATCTTGGTGTCACATACATCTCTTCTTGGAGGAGAGAAGTAATACTGAACTTTGTTGGGAAAGACACTGAAGAACACATCCTGAATCTTGACTAAGTTTTGTTCTTTATATCTCTCTTGAGGTATCTCCTAAATCACTTTCAGACTACCAAGTAGTGCATTTGAGACCATTATTCTGAAGTAATCAACATCAATAGACCCTCAACTCCCCCATGTTGGAGGGTGAAGATTTCAAACGTGCATCTCCTTCCATTTTGCTATCACATTGCCTCAGCTCTAGGGAATGTGCACATAAACATGTATGCCAGCATAAGGGACCATAGCAACAATAGCTACACTGAGAATGGAAACATTTCTCTCATAGAAGATATGAAAGAACAATATTCTGAGCCTATTGCAAGCTGCTGAATGCCAGGTGCAAGATAGCTCCACCCTGGTGTGCTGCTTTTTACAGCAAAACACTGGAAACCTCCCTGTTGTAGCTAAAACCTGCCTCCCAATAGAAGGGTGCACACATCTTGTTATATCTCTGCCACTGTACAGACATATTCATAGAATCATAGAATCCTAGCAATGTTTGGGTTGAAAAAGAACCTCCAGAGCTCATCCAGCCCAACTCTGCTGAGAGCAGGGACATCTCAGCTAGAGCAGGGTGCTCAGAGCCTCCTCAAGCCCACCTGGGATGTCTCCAGGGATGGGGCCTCCACCACCTCCCTGGGCACCCTGTTGTGTTTTATTTTGGATGCAGTAAGAATGACTTCACTGCAAAGACCTGGTTTTATGGCTATTTAGGGCTTCTCTTTGCTAGGGCTATGGTAGAATTTTCTGGACAGATCTTCATGACAATAAGATGGTGTCCATAAAGATTCCTGGAAAAGGTAGCAGGAAGGTAAGTAGCAAGTTCTGCTAAGCCAGAGAGAGCAGTTTGCCACACCAGCTCTACTGCTCCCTATGCAGTAGTCGTGTCCCATGGCTCATGCAGGGAGATCATGTCCAAACTCCATGACATACTGCATTTTCTTCTATGTATCTGTCCTCCAGTGGCCCAAACTAACAGTGTAAGGCTGGTCCAGGCTGGCAGTGGTGTTTCGTGTCCCGTGTGGCGCAGACATTTCCCTCCTCACCTCACACATCCACAGAGGGCACACAACATGGATCTAAAGCAGCTGAAGAATACTGGCTAAGGTGAAGGGTTTTGAGGTGATGCCCTGATACTGGAGTATACTGGGACTGGTGCTTTCTGGCTTGAGATTTCCATGACTGAGAGCAACTGTAAAATATGCTCTGCTCGCTAACCTCAGTGTTGTCAGCATCATTCTGACCCAGTGATTCATGAGGGACAGGGTTGCAGTTTAACAATGCTACGTTGTGTGTAATCTTTGTTCATTAAGTGTGAAGGCCTATCCTAAAACCAGTAAATTATCAACAGTAACTTTTCTGATAAAGTTAATTATTACTTTAAAAAAAAAAAAAAAGAGAAGCAACAAACCCTTTCAGTCTTGCACTGTGGTGCATGCTGGCTTTGCCATCGAGCACACACATTGCTGCTATAATGAGTCTGTTCATTGCTCATTAACTAGACCTTTCAAGTTCCCAGATAAATAGAAACAATGAGGTTTTCAGGCTGTTTCACTCCAGGCACCTTTTTTTTTTTTTTTTTCTTGTATTCTTATGTTGAATGGATGGATTGATAGAGGCTGGAAGTTTTATATGAAGCAACTTGTTAGCCTGCTGCTTTGACCCATACCTTCATGAGAGGACTAGACCTTCAACCTTCCCCCACTTCTACTGCCAAGCTTAACACAATTTCTGGATTTTTTTTTTGCCACTGTATCATTTCCAACTCACTGGAGTGATCAGAAAAAGCTACACCTGCCACACACTGTAATTTATTATCTCTATGCTTTGATAGCATCAGCAGCATTTTGTGCTGTTCAAAAGCAAACATGTATGCATGACTAGCCCACACTTGCAGAACAGAAGCAGAAGCATTTATAGGTTCAGAATTAAAACACAGCAAGCTTGATTGGTTTAGATTTCTATATAGTATCTCTTTTATTCAAGTTACTTCCATAAGGATATAGAACAATATAAAATAATGAGCTTAAAATCGAAATGTTTGCCTAGGGAGATCTGCCTCATGAAACATTACTGAACAGGGATTCTAATCACTTACTTAGGTCTGATGTTCATCTTCTTAAATGAAGGAAACACCAAAAGTAGAGGAAGAATAATATTGATGTTAATAAAGTGAACAACTTCACATATAAATTTGAAATCCCCTTGCATTACTAAAATTCCAGTGAATTCAAGTCCTCAGGCGAGATGTAGCAATTAAATTTAATAGACTGTGAGCACGAAGAATGTTTTATATAATCTGATTTTTTTTTAAATGATTGATAGGTTTTGAAAAGAGACACACTGTTCCTGAAGTCTCAACTTTTTTCCAGTAATTCCCACTGGGAAGAGATCACAAATTACAGTACTCCCTATGCTACTTGATATACATAGCAGACAAATGCACTGAAATGTTTTGATTTAGGTGTTCTTTATTTGGTAGAATGAGTTAACCTATTTTTGGAATGAGACCTATGTGTCTGAAGGCTGTTCACTGATGAAAGTCTTTGTACTGTGCTTTGTAGAATCAAAACATTTTCTGGTGCTGCAGTAAGTCAGAGTCAAAGCTTTTTAATTCAGTACAATATGCACAGTTAATTAAAGTGCAATTACATTAACATTATTAAAATTGCCATGCCTTTAGTTCAGAGCTGCAAATGGTTGACATGCAAAGCAGCAGTCATAGGTTCTCATAATAAAATAGATATGTAACTTTCAGCAATGGTAAGACTGTTGAGGTTCCTGTTGAGTTCCTATTTTCATCCTCTTAAGCCAACACCTCTTCTTCAAGAGTATTGATCATTTGAAAAATATTTGTAGAACCTTATTCCACACTCATAAATTAATTTTGTGCTTACCTAAACCAGAAAGGGAGCCTATTTAAATCAGTCAGTGATAAGGAAATAGTGAGGGAAAGGGAGTAATAATCCTGCCTCCCCAGTTCTCCATCCATGTGGAAAGTGCTTTGTTGACTTAACTTTCCTGAGAGGTATGGGTAGGAATTAGTGTAAAATAATAATAAAAAATCATAATAAAATAGAAATAATTCATAATAAAATAATAATTTAAAAATCACAAGATAAAGAAGTGACAATTAAGACCAGAAGTGAAGATTTTTCAAATGAGCCAAAGAAGTTCAGATCCTTACTTGAAGAAAATCAACCTCTATTAAGGTACTTGGAGAATTTATCTTGTGTGCCACAGAGCTTCCTTGGCTTCTGACAGCTGTTTGTCCCAGAAAACAGCCTTTCAACTATTCAGTTGAGAATTAGCTGACCTGAGTGGTGTCACACAGCAAAAGCAGCAAGATTGAAACCCCTCCTCAAATAATTTGCAATACAAAAATTCATGTTCCCTATTAAAGCTTGGCTAAGTGTATTGTTACTAGATCTTGGATAAGAGGAATAATTCTTGTGACTCCAGTGACAACAAGGGTGAGGAGAGGCATCTGGAGTGAGGCTGAGGCTGGGAAAGGGGAGTCTAGGTGTTTTAAATGCTTATATTTCATTTGTTTTCCATTAGCAAATTGGTAATTAGATATCAAATTCTTCAAATCCAGTCTGGTTTTCATACAACACTGCTTGTGCCAGCCAAGTTTGACAGCCCTTGTTTTGACCCATAGGTTTTCACACCCCTGTTCTCCTATTTTCTCCCTCATCCTGTGCTTCAAGGAAGAGTGAGCACAGGGCTGAGTGGGTGACTGCCTGCTGGCCAGGGCCACCCCCCATGCTGACAGAGAGACCTGTTAATGCACCTTGGCTCTTGAGCTGGGCTTCAAATACAGTTTCTTTGGAGGGGAAACCTTAGGAATGCTCTAAAAGACAGAGTGAAAAGACCAGTGGTTTGGAAGTATTTCATAGCCTGAAAACTACAGCTATTTTTAAAAGTTTCCTCTGATGGTCTTCAACATTTCCAGATTTAACACCACATTCAGATAATAGCAAACACCAACCAAACAACAAAGAACAAATCCAACACCTAAAAGATAACAAAAGCTGGATGAATAGTATTTGAGATGTGGTGGAGAAAATACAGTGAGATAAGCAGATCTTAGAAGGAGTAGGATGAGAAAGGAGGGGAAAGGAGCCTGAATTCTGTGTCAAGTTCAGATAAGGGCAGCTTAGAATAGTGATCACTGCTTGGGAAAAGAAGCTTATACTGATGGCAGCAAATAATGCTTAACATGCTGTGCTATAAAGACTCATCAGCATTTATCTTTTTCTAGTGGTCATTTATTTGCTGATGTTCTTGCAGATGAACTGGTTGTCTTCTCTGTTTCATTGCTCATTTACACTACCTACCTACCTGCAAACACCATTTATGTTTTTCAGAATACTGTGTAATTGTTTGGCAGTGATTTCACCTAGTAAGTGTTTCACAGGACAGCTCCATGTTCTGTGCACTGATAATTATTTAAACTCCATCTGTAAAAAATCCCATCACTTAGTGCCCAGTGATTGCCAAGGAGTGTTTTTGGGTTTCACTACTGGCTAAAGCTCCCTATTTATCAACGATAAGAAAAGCACATTGACCATGAATTTAGGATTGTGTTCTTGTAACAGAGGCCTACTAAACTCTACCTCTTGTAGAAAAAAAAATTGATTAAAAGCAGAATCCAAAGAATTTCCAGGCCATCAGTGACAGGCTTAGAGAAGCTGTGGCAATTGCTGCAGTTGTTGGAGCAAGGGAGTTGATTCCAGACATATTTGCATATTAGCAAAGGAAAATCAAGTCTCTTATTTGTTTTATGAAGTCCTTTAGTCATATTTTTCTTGTATTTTGCTTAGCCTTCCTATGCAGCAATTAAATGTTAATTTTCTCTTCTTGTTTATGAGTTTTCTACTTCATTGTCTGCCATTTTAATCAAAATGAACAGACAATGAATTCTCAGGTGACCATTTTTCCTTCCCATCTCCCCAGAAAGATATTCAGCAAAACAAGAAACTCTTTATTGTAAGCTTTTTTTTTTTTTCCTCTAAAGTATTACCTTAAGAAAAAAGTGAGAAAGATTATTTTATTCTATAAAAATGAACATTTGACTTCTGGGTTCTCCTCCTTTCTGTTTTGTCTCCCTTGTTATGAGCATTGTGTTGTAATTCAGAGAATGTTTGTGGTATGATCCTAACACTCTGTGGCACTCTGAAAATACACAAGCCATACTTAGTGGTTTTGCTGAATGAAACAATCTAAAATAAATATTATTTTCTTGAGCAGAAATATACAACTTTAGAACAGGCAGCTAGTTCAGAGAGCTGGATACAATTCAAAATTCTCCCAAAATTCAGAAAGGATTGCACTAAGCCCTGGGTCTCATTGACCTCCTGTGTGCTGCTCCCGTTGCTCTTGGGCATAAATATTACTTTTCACAGGGTTATTTTTTCAGCTTAATGGCTGTAATAAGGTGACTACTCAGCTGTAACATAGCACAGTGAGATTTTTCTACCACGAAACTGAGGATATTTCTCCTAAGAGGACATACAGGGGTAATAAGCCCTGTGTGGTAGTGTTAGATGGCTTGGTTTTGGCTGCAGGAAAGCTAGCTGGTTCGTTTGGAAAACAAAACAAAATCAAACAAACCAAAACCACAACAAAACAAAACACAAGGGGTCTCCAGCATTTTCTTGTCACATCTTTGCAGCGTGGAAGTGCCAGGAACAGGATTCATACTGAAGTGGGTAGCTAAATAATTTGACCAGCTCTATATGCTCTGTGCATGCTCGATACCCTCAGAGTTATTTTTACAGCACTTTCCTTCCTACAGGAGGGATTTATGCCTCACTCTGTAGTGATGGGATCTGCAGGCAGTTCTCTTGATAAGCCTGGCAAAGATTTAGGTACATTTTATATGGCTCAGCTATTTTACTTCTTTTTTTTTTTTCTATACTTTTTTTTTAGTAGGGGGGCATTTTCAATAGCTGAGAAAAGGGGAAAGAATAGATTTTTTTCCCCAGGCATTCCCAGTGCATTTTTTTGTCCTTTAGCTCATTCACTGCCCATACGTTTGGAGCACAGTGTTTCTGTACAGTCAGCAAATTTCATAAGGAAAATTTTGTTATTAAACATAAATTCTCATCACTTCATAGGACACATGCACACTTCATCTACCTATAAGTGACTGCCACACATATCAGATTTGTTCCTGTAGCCAGCTGATTGTTTGGCACAGCTGCCCTATTATGGCAAACCATCAGTATTTTAACTATAATTTAAAGTTTAAATTGACCTGGGTCCTTTAGAAAATTCTATCCTTTATTCATAAGGAGCTTTTTTGGTTTGTTGTGTTGGTTTTTTTTCTTCCCCAGGCACTATTGTTGGGTTTTCAATTTCAATGTAGTTTATGTTTGCACTGAATACCTTTAAATTGCTCTAAATTGAAAACCTTCAAAGGTGTTTGGCTTCTGGCACACCTGTGTGGACTAGTATGTGGGTGTCATGCTCAAATTATTTTGGATATATAGGCTTTACTTACATCAGAGACAAACACTGCAGTCCCTTTCCAAAGGGTTTTATCAGTTGTGGGTGCTGTAATGTAAATAGCTCACTGGCACTTGCCAACTGGTTAGTCAGTGCTGCTAATGTGGAAAATTAATGTTTCTGCTAAATACAATAAATCAGACTGTAATATATATGCCTGTCTGTGGCGTGGCCCTGAGTATCTCTGCTTTGCATGCTTCTGCCTCTCTTTTTTTTCTGGACATTAGCTTCTGCCATTCTCAGAAACCATGCAAAATTGCTCTAATGCTTTCAAAACACTTTGTAGTCTTAGTTATGTGTCCTGGGGATGTAATCCTTCCCAATAACTCAAAAGAGAAAAGCCTATCAGTGTGGGGGTGTCTTGAGTGTCAGCTCAGGCATCTACGTGCCTCTGGGTGAGTCTTCAGGTTCTGCAAAGGGCTTGGAAATAGATGGAAATGAAACCTTGTCAGTGCTTTATTAACTCATCCACGTGAGAGGAACCCACACTGAGTGAGAGTATCCAAACTCAGCACCTACCCCAGCCACAAACCTTGGCTGTTTGAATAAATTGGAGAAGACAGCAGAGGGCTGATGGAGTAAGTTACCCTGTGTTATTAGAACTAATTATTTGTGCCTCTCCTCAATTTCTCCATCAGCTTCTCCTAGAAAACAGCAGTGGATTTTCGGAGTTTTGGCTTTTCCTTGACTCTGTCTTGTTATTTTTGAGATAAATCATACTGATTCCATTACCCTACCCTGCTGTAAAGCCTGAGAAACTACACTGACTGCACCAAATGTGCTTGGGTGGGTGGAACCATATCAGGAAAATCTGGCAGCACTGCCATGAGGAGCTAGCAAACAGGACTGCATGTAACTTGGGTAACAGAGAAGAAGGAGAGATAGAGATACACATATCCACACCAGCAGGATGCTTTGATGTTTGTTCCCTCCAACTGGAGTTTTAACTATAAAACAAAGCCCATTGGCACCTTGATGCCATGATAAAACCTTATTTCCATTCAGCTGGAGCACTGTACCCACCCCTACCTGGAAAACTGCAGTATTAGTTGCCACTATCTCCTCAGCTAAATAATCTAAACATGCTATTTCCATGCCTCATCACAGCAAACAGGAGGTTGTGTGAATTTGTCATGTTCCTCTGGGAGTTTGCAACGAGGAGTGGTGACTGCCTGCATCCAAATACATCCTAAGGGTAAATGCCAGGTTCTTTTTTCCTTACCCATTTCTCAGCTCCAAAGAATCAGTGGCATTCAACTTCCCTCCTTCAACATTCTTCCCACTCAGTGTCCACCCACTGTTGTCACATTACTGGCCAACACACCCAAATCTCTGTTTAGCCCTGAGTTCTGGGAGATTTTTAGTATAAACTCTAATCTGTTGCCATGTAAGCAGTGCAATGGTTCTCAGTGATGCAGGTAAAGAATGTGCTATTATTTGTACCAAATCTTTGATTTCTGGAGAGTGAATCAGATCCTTTTATAAACCTCTATAAATAAAAAAGTTTGCTTTTCTACAGGTCCAAGAGACTAAAACCGTTGCACATTACCATTAGTTTGCAGGAAAAACAAACAAAACAAAACACTAGAGAAAACATTACCTTCATATGAAGACACTTTCTTTTACCCTGAAGTAAAAAAAAATCTGCTTGCAAAATCATTCTAAATTAAGTACATTATTCATCCTGTTTTCTTCACCATTTTGCTGTAGCTATAGAGCCTGCAAAGCAAAAGGACCAAATATGAGGCACAGTGTGTCTGGAAAAAGCAGCTTTAAAATAGAACTTGGCATTTTCCAGTTTATTGCACTGAATGTTAATGCACATTGGGAATTCATAAACACAGAGAAATTATTTAGACTTCCCTTCTTGTATAACAAACATAGCAGGACAGAGAAGTGCAAGACCTGATATTACATTGTTTACAGCTAGGATCCAGTTATGTGCATGCTATTTTCATCTCATTTCTTGCTCATACTCTAGGCAACACCTAGATTGAACCTCTGAGGAAGGGCTGGGTGAAGCACGTACAGGACAGCTGTAGCTCAGGTTGTTCAGGTGCTAGGATTTCTGGCCATGTGTATAGACATTGCTTAGTAAAGATGAGTCACAGATTCACAGAGTCACAGATGTTAGGGGTTGGAAGGGACCTAGAAGATCATCTAGTCCAACCCCCCTGCCCGAGAAGGGGCACCTAGACCAAGTCACCCAGGAACAGATCCAGGGGGGGCTGGAATGTCTCCAGAGCAGGAGACTCCAC
>JAOEGS010006349.1:0-15247 GCA_025447755.1 Corythornis vintsioides | reverse complement strand
GTATATATTTATATCCAGTATATATATATTTCTAGTATATAGCTATCTCAAATATTTTTATATATCCTCTGTGTGTGTATATATGTCTATCTATTTATAAATACTTTAAAATCTTAGATAACTCTAAGGTAATTTTTGAGTTTTGGGGGTAGTTGAAGCTAATATCTGTATTTTTATGTTGTTTGAGGTTGTTTCTTATTTTTGTTTTTCCTCTGAATACCTGTGAGGCATATTGCTATGTTTACATCACTCTTATGTGGAACTTATTCATCCAAACTAGTGCATACTCACTTTACCAGATACTATCAATGATACATTAATAAAATGGAGGAAATCAGATTTCAGCCTTCTGGGAATGTGAGCTTCAGTCTCTGTTTTTAGTTTGATGATCACAGTGTGTAAATGGATTGTAGAGATACAATTTGGAAAAGGTATTAAAAATAAGGAAGATAAATCTCAAAGGAGATAGATGTCAGGAAGCAAAAGGACTGGGCAAATAAAAAGACACATGCATTCTAGGGCTGGGGAAGGACGGATGTCTCCATGATCGATTGGCTCCAAGTGACAGATTCTTTGGAGGTAGAAAGATGCCTCAGCAAGATTAAATTTAACTAAGTGGGCAGATCCACAGTGGGACTCTGGCCATAAAATAGGTTTGCCAAGTTGCCCTTGATTCATGATACTTACAAGTTTAAAAAGCATGTAACATATTTTCACCTCTTTTTTTTTTTTTTTTTTTTTTTTCCCTCCAGTAAAGAATAAACATAAATAATGCAGGAGAAGGCTGAGTTCGGTGCTGTGGAAGTGGCACCCACCTGAATCCTAATGAATCTGAGATTAGGCCATGTGGGATTGGGGCTGTTTGGAGTTTGACTCTGGGGACAAATCATAGATGATAGTTTTCTTCCCTGGATGCCAAATAGCTGGTTATTGCTGTTCTTGAGCTGATCATCTCTGCCTTCTAGAGGCAGAGTCTCTCTGCAGGCCATTTGCACAGTACCTTTCCTGCAGGGTCTGAACACCAAAACTTGATTTTAGGACAACAGAAATGACCATGTGGGACTAAATCAGGGAGAGGGAAGATGCTGGTCCCATTCAATAACCACTTGTGATATTGGAAATCATTTGATGCTCGGGTAATACGGTGTAGAATGCCATGCAAGATAATCACCCACCACATTAGGCTTCTTCTGATCCAAAAATCAGAGTATAGATTAGACCCTGAAGCCTGAGGTTACATAACCCTCGCAGAAATGCCATTAGCAATAACAGTTAAACAAAGATTGTTGTGTCATCCAGTCTGTGCAAGAAACTTTAAAAATCCTTGTCTCAGTGGCCGTGAGTCCCACAGTGCCATAAATCACTGAAAAAGCATTTCCTATGAATTTGCTGTCTAATATAATAAAATATCTCTTGAATGTCGTGTCCCCTTTTTATGTGTCTCTCTTCAAATTTTAAATTATTTTACTTCCTGCTGCAGTCAGGCTATTGTTTAATCTTTAAAAGCTTCTCGCCTAATTTTCAGAAGTGCTGAGCACCCACAAATGGAGGTAGTGGGTTCTGTAGATGTTCAAGATCTTTTTAAGATCAAGGCATGGCTTTGATGCTTAACCAGTTCAATTATGCCATTGATTTGAGCCCATTTCCCAGTCAGCAGACAGTAGCTGATCACACCTTGGGAATATATGCTACATAAAGGGACACACTATGTGCTCTGAAGAAGCATTTAAATAATTAAACCCCAAAATGAGTCCAAACCCCAGTTGCTGTTTCTCCAGTTAAGAACTTACCTTCTGCAGCTCTAAGTAGCATTTAATCTTCTGAAGAATAATTACTGCTTGCAATCATGTTAGCAAAACCAGCACAAGATTGGCCGAGTATCCATATGTTACAATTATTGGGTCTTGTTAGAGTAATGTGGGTGGGCTGAAGGCTGAGTTTTTAAATAAAAGATGCAAAGGGAGAACAAGAGAGCAGTTGAACCAGCTCATAGTGCTGAGGCTGCTCTGTATCTGAACTTACTCAATGGAAGTAAAATATTTTGCTTATAAAGAATTTTCATAAACATGTCTTAGGATGTGTATTAGAGGTACATCTTAGGATGTGCATTAGGAGTAAGCTAAACAAGATGGTATAAACACAGGAATGTCTCTGTAATAGGAGAATGAATGGCCTGCCTCTGCTTCCTGCAGCAGCCCCGAGGAGGCTGCGCACCCGGCGGTGAGGAAGGAACCGCAGGAGATCAATCCCCCCAGCCAGGCGTGCAGTGTTTAAATCTGGGAGATGCCTAAATATAGAAGCACGTGGCTAATTCCAGGATGCCATTTTAAAAATGTCTTTAATTTGCAACCACATCTAACTTACCTTCAGCTAAAATTAAAAAGAGCAGATCTACCTCAAGGGATGTCTTGGCGCCAAAAATATCTAAACGTTTCTCAGGCAGCGGAGAGAACAAATCAAAGAGAACAAGGAAATTTCATAGAGTTTACTGTTAAACATTTATCCAAAGTGTCATGGCAGGTTTTGAAAGGTATTTAGACATTGAAAGGTACAGATAGGCAAGTAAGATGGTTTTCAAAAGTGTCTGAGCATCTCCAGTGCCCAATTCCCACTGACATTCAGAAAAGCCTCAAAATTAGTTTCCTTTAGTTTTACCATCCAATCTTGGCTTCCATCAGACTGTAACTTAGGCAAACCTCAGCAAGAAAACTCAGATGTTTAGCATTTACGATCTGATGGATGCCTAAAAATAGCTACAAATGCCTAATTTGAGACTTCCACTAAACTACTGTTTAAATCTACTACCACATCTAACCTATATAAAGACAAAACCACACTTAATAATAATAATGTAATTCAAATGCATTCATCCAGCTATAGTACAGCAACTGAATTTAAATCTATGAGGATTTTTGGAGCCAGGGTGGACAGTATAAGTTATAGTTTATGGTATAAAGTACTCATTATATGTCCATGGTATTAATCAGACTAAAATGTAGCTTGTGTGATGTATAAAAAAGGTATGGTAAAGATTAATTTAATCATGCATTTTATAGATGAGACGGTGTTTCTAACATCTTGTAACTAACAATAACTTTAAAGGGAAAATGTAAATATATAACATTATGAAACTTAAGAGATTAAAACTAATAACATATGGACCAAAATAATGAGTGAGGCTCGGATTACAGTTTTGCTAACATCACTTTTAGAAGTACAATACTTTACTGACAATAAAGCCAGCACAAAAAGCCAGCTCAATATAAACTCTGTAATATTGAACAGAAAAGGACTTTTTACTAGTGAAAGTGGGAAGTCATTTAAGCTGAATTGACAAGAAGCCAATGCTTTTTGTGCTGGTGAGGTTCAACAGTACTGAAGCTGTCCGGTTTCTGGCACTGCTGTATTAGCAAACTCGTGAGGAATAAATAACTGAATTTCTCAGCTGTCAGCACTATCCATTGAAAGGCTACAAGATAAATTAGAATTTCCACCTATTTTATCTAAGTCTGATCTCCTTGCTTGCAACTCTGTCATAATATTTTAGAACAAGGCGCCTGATTGAATCTCTGTGCCTTGGTAGCGCCTGTGGGTCGCAGCATCCTCTCCTCATGGCAGGATCTGCCCTGCACCCTGGAGCCGGTGCTGCATGGAAAGGTGAACTCCAATGAAGTTATAGCAATAATAAACATCACCCTCACTCTTTCTCTGCCTTGTCTTCAGATGGGAATTAATGTCATTACTTCATCACAAGTGGCTCCTGGGTGACATATGACAAACACATTAGAAGAGGGGCCGTGCTAACAAAACAACAAAAAGTTTGCTTTCCTAGTGGAGTAATTAATTTTGATGATTATTTTTTGAAATGGTGGATCTGCTCTGTCCTCTGCCCATGGATAGGTGTTAAATTATTCCTGTGAGAAAGGCAGCTGAGGCTAACAGCAGCAGCAGCAGCAGCAGCTGTGGAAAGCATTCACGCTTTAACAGCACTGCTGCAGTGTCCCGGGTGAAAGCCTCACCATGTAATGAGCAGGGGCAATTTCCACAACAGTAAACAAAGAATATCTATGTGAAGATAGTCTATGTGAAGTCACTTTTGTCCAACCTTTTTTTCTTTTTTTTTTTTTTGTTTATTTTGTGGCCTCAGCCTGATTAAGGTCCCCTTTTTGTGTTTCTGCCTGGTCTCATAGGCTGCATCACTAACAACTTGGTGCTATTTAGTTTTATTTGCTCTTCAAATGAACAAGGCATTCTTAGGATGTGTTATGTGATACTACTGTTTTGTTACTTCCCCTAGATAATAAACAGTCTGGAAATTAATGATTTATAAAGGGTTAGTGTTTGTGTGACAGAAACTAGGACAAGTGGCTTGACTTGAATCCCACTTGTGCCTGTAACTCCAAATATTTTACATGATCCACCTCTGCTTTGCATTTATTTAGAATGCCACCTAATGCTCTTCTTTTAACACATGTAAGTCAAATGAACATTTAGCACTAAGGTAATGGCCACTGATAAAGGAACCTAGTAGAAGTCATACCTGTGTTTTCTTTGCAATGAAATACATAAGAAGCTGAATTATATTAGGGAGGCACAATTCTGGATGACAAACTCCAACCAGGCCTTGTATGTTGTACAAATAAGCTTCAGCCCTCCAGGATTTAGGAAGACAGAGTATCAGTCCCTTGCACAACGCTGCTGGGAAGTGATTCTCCCATGGGGTCAGTCATCAACTGCACGTCACAGGCCATGACCAACCTTATCTGTGGATTCATGTTACAGTGAGTTTTGAGGCAACTGTGGTTTCCAGCAATCCAGGACTCCCTCCACATTGCTTCCTCCATGCATCACAGTTCTTCCTGTGCTGGTCCTTCTAGTTGTGAAATCAGTCTGTCATCCCGTTCAGGGAACTGATCCAGCTTAAAAAATGCACAAATACAAAACAAAGGATGGAGAGACAGTTCAGGATGGGAACTCAGAAAGGTGCAATGGGGCAAAAACACTCTGAGCCCTTTTTGTCACCCAGCTCTTTCTGCCATGAAGCCATTGTCACAGGTGCCATAGTACTGCCCACAGGGTTTAGACCTGTTCAGTAGTTACAAGGTTATGTCAAACACAGTGAGAAATATACTGTCTGGCAAATGTTTGATACTGCAATAAAACTTGATCATCTATTAAGAGAGTATTTACACTGGGATATTATTACTTATTAATATATATGCTTACTTCCTCAAGTGCAATTGCCTTGGACTTGATTTCTGTTCAGCTCTTACTGAACTGTACAAGATGGCTCCCCTACCCATATACCCTATTTAACAGAAAGATACTGAAACACATCCTTAATAAACTAAGTAATACTAGGTGATGTGACACAAAATGTTGAGATCACTGTTGAAAATAAAGCACTGCTGGGAATGGCTGTTACTCCAGCTGAATTTTGGAATAACTTTGAAGATTAAGAGCCCTTTTTAAAGCTATGCACCTGCACAAATGTCATTAAAAATCCAAACAGAAATACCAGAAAACAGTTCTCATGTGAACTCGCTAACACTTTCATGATACAAGTGTAACTCCTGGGCAGAGCACGTGGGATATATAACACCCTCAAACAATGGGCTTTTGTTAATGAGCTCAGGAGAGGCTTCAATATAATTTACCATACAATAGTGCAGTGTAAGGGATGTGCAAATCCGTACCCCCCTCCCCCTCCCCACCCACATAATGTTTTGTGGTTTTGAAACAGCACAGTAAGATCACATAACCTAAACTGCAGATGTAGGGACAGGATGGACCTATCAGCCACCCCCAGCTCAATTACTGAGACTCTGGGTCAATGTCTTTAAAATACTTCCAACGTCATGGATCAATGGCTATAGGAGAAGAAATAACATGGTGTTACGTGTGGGGTTTTGCTTATGTGCCGTATATTATGTCTGTCATGGACTTTGAGAATTGCATATGGACTGAAGTCCCTTGACTTACTGCTATTTTCTGCAGAGGACCTGCCTTGAGAAGGGACACCTTACCAAACTTCAAGGATTTGGTAGCAAAACGCATCACTGTTTGCAAATGGCAAGATTGAAAGGTGCTATGAGCATTGCAAATTGTTACTGTATTTTTCTAAAAGATTAATGTCAGCTCCTCAAGAAAAAGGCTTGTCTACAGGCTGCTAATTTATTACCAGTAAATCTTAGTTTAATAAACTTATGGTAAATATTTTCTGCTTTTAAGACCCTTTAAGATTTCAAAGGCTCCCATTTGCTTTAGGGTCCCTTGGGATTCTGGTGCCAATGAGACGTTTCATTAATTATGTTGCACAAATAAGCTAAATATTGCACAAATGTGTGTAGCAACATTGTGAGGAATGCAGCAGGGACCCTTTCTAAGTTCACAAAGAGAATTGCTGCCCAGGTGGGTGCTCTTTTGGGCCTGAAGCACACACTTCAGTCCTGTCCACACCCCAAAATTTTATTGTTACTCTTTAGGTCAGCACAAAATTGTCAGTAGTTTTCCTTCTGGAATTCACAAACACTGGGTTGTTTTTCCCAGTGCATGGCCCAGTTAATATAGGAATAGAAGGGAAAAAGCACCCTGCAGAGATGTAACAAATCACTCAAAACCTCAGTGAGTCAGAAATTATGCAAATATTGTGAGTTACCAGAGGATAATGAAGTCTAAGGCTGTGTTCCCATAAGTCTTCTTTGCCTGGTCACGGCTGAGTGTGGGGCAACTTTCTGTAAGGAACCTTCTGTCAAGATGTCCTGATGTTCCTGAGTTAGGTTCAGAGCCAGGGTTCTTTGTACTGGAAAAGAAAAATATCAGTGCTGTTAGCAGGTGTGCTGTAAGCAGACATGCTGCAGTAAACCCAAATATATCAAAGAAACTGAATAACCAGAGATATTTCACAGCCATTAGTAAAAGGTCACTGAAGCCACATGAAGATTGCACCTTCAGGACTGTTGGAAATGCTACAGGCAAAGATTATTTTCCCAGAGAGGCACACTGGGATAGAAACTCCTATTGTGAGTCTCACCTTACTTTTTTGCTTGCACATAGACCAGCAAAAGGCTGCATCTTGTCTGAGCAGGTGAAAACCCCCTGTTAAACATCCAATTGATAAACTGAAAGGCTGAAGATAAACTCTTAACCAGCCCCTCTCTAAACCAACTATTCTCACAGTCTATGTTTTTCCAGTAGCCAAGAAGGAAAATAGGAAAATCCCTGTCATACCTGGAAAATGGAAAGATGCTGTTTGACTGTCTGGACACCAGAGCAATTACAAAAGCACACAAGTACTTAACAGCTGAGGGAGACCTTAAGAGCATAAGCTGACAGTGTGCCATATGTCAGGTCGCGTGCTGCTTTATATTACTTGGTGCAGCTTTGTGAAGGACCTGTACTTGGCTTGTATATGAATTTTAAATGAATTGTTAACACATTTTATGAATCTGCTAAAGGGTTGCTGATGTGGGAGAGCTCACATGTCTGTTCTGCAAGATGGAGTAAATAAATCATGACTTTCACAAGATAAAACTTTATTGAGTAGCAATAAACGACAGAAATACTTCTAACAGCATTTAAAGGCATGTAAAAGAAAGCATGAAGGGCTGATTGCCCCTGAGTACGTGTGCTTGTAACAGCCTGTGTTGCACTGACGGGAGAGAAAGCGCTTTGCCAGAGCAGCACGGGCTGTCACACTAACTCCCTGGGACTTCGGTCCATAATGCCTTTCAGCACCACATTTGTTGCTCACAGTATCTACAACATTTTGGTGCCTTTCCCTAGACATAATTCTTCTCTCACTTGGCCTTTCCCTGCCATAAATTCCTCTTCTCCTTTGTCCTGAGGCAGTCTGGGAGCAGAGGACACGCGATCTGTGCCGCCCTCCTGCCTGGGCTCACACTCCGAGCAGGTGGAGGATGTTGTTCTCTAGAATAACACACTCAAGGCCATGGGAACCAGTAAGTCAAAATTAGGCTGAAAAGTTAGCAAAACAAATCAACAGGAATTTATCTTCATGTTCTCAATAAGCATACAATGACTATTGCCAGTGCTTTTTGGCCAGTCATAGTGGGGTGGGTAAGAGCTGCCTGGAAACTCCTCTGCAATAGGGGATGGACTCTGGAGCATCTTGGGCAACTCACGCAGGAATGGTACCACAAATTTTGCTTGATTTGCTGGTGACTGACAGTGTTGCACATGAAACTTTGCAGATCCAGAGAAGAAAACTTATTGAATTTATATAAAAAAAAGCTCTGGTAGCTTGAGCAATATGGGCCAGTGTCTGAACACACAGAACTAATGCATCCTTTCTAGAACTATTTACTTGGCTTTAAGCAACACCTGCATAGAAACTGAACTCTGAAAAGAGCTTTTTCTGCTATTTCCACCTGCTAATATAATGCCAAATCCTCTCAGAGAGCAAGAACTTCTCTCTTTTGTTAGGAAATAACCACATAATTTATGTGGACTTTCAAAACTGGGAAACTGTAATTCTGCATTATTGACATCAATGTTATAGATTTACTTCACAATTATATTAATGAAAATCTCTAAGTGTAAATGATTAGTTCCTGGATTGCTTGCAAGATTACTGAATTCTGTTTACATCTCAGGTATTCTTTTCAGCATCTCCTTGTTCACAAAGAATTGACTTATGCTGCTAGAAGCCTGTTTACCTGTCCCTGCCCTATCATGGTGGCTTTTAAAATTTGCTTTTGTTTAATATTATCACTTTTTTTTTTCCCTTTTTTTTTTTTTTTTTTAATAGATCAGCTCTTTAAAAAGATAGTCTCATTTTCTGGATGTATTTGTTTCTCTTTAATTTAGAGAAGAAAGAATAGAGGTCTGTGGAGGTGGTATTCTGGGGAACACAATTCTACCTGAATCTATTTGCCATATTCACTGGGCTGCATGTCTGGGTATCCAAGAAGCCACAAGACAGACACTGTCCAGATCGGTATCCAGAGTCCTACCTTTACTCATGTTGGCTTCTTCCTCTAGCCCTCTTCTTCTGCAACATGCTCCTGCCTCTGCACTTCTCAAAGACCATCTCTCTTTGGCAAGTTCAGCTCTTCAGGTGCTAAAGACATTCAGGAAGGCTAGGTCTGCCCTAGGTGGAAGGTGGATGTCCAGATGTAACTTGACACAGAGCCACTCTGGTCTTCCTGCAGAGCTGCAAGATAAGCAGGCAGACAAGCAATGTAATACTGGAAGATTTGAGAGAGCTGGAATTGATTTCCACACACCCTGAAGGTGGGAAGCATGAGTCAAATTTTTTACTAGAGTATTTTCTGTCATTTCTCTGGAGTGCAGTTTGCACCAGAATGTAATGAAGAGTCCATGCAGCAACTTTGTGGGTGGAACAGTCTTGATACAGACCTAGTGCTATTTTAATTTGATCATCAGGAATATTAACTGTTACTGGTGAAGCCAAGTGTGGATATATGCAAAGGTATTTCTGCTTGAGACATATTTTACCAGTCAGGCCTGGTAGTCCTGCCTTTTTAAAGAGCTTAACTTGAAATACAACAACAGTGATGGTATCCAAGTTAAGATATTACAATGAGACAGCACAGATCTTCTTAATCAGGGGATTACTCTGCAGAAGGATTTTCTTTTCCCTCAATATTGAGTCAAAGATACTTATCTAAACTTACCCAAACAGCTTTTACTTCAAGATCTTATGTAAACAGGCATTTATAAAGTGAGAAATAACATCCTGCTTTATCCTGGCACTGTCAGATTAATCAAGAAACAGTTCACTAAATTTGTAGGTGTGATGGTGACCCAGTGAAGTCAGTGGCAACATTTCCACTGTACTCAATGGGACCAGTCTGTAATTTATGAAATTAGGATTCTCAGGATTTAGGTCTCTGTTTTGATTTTGCTCCACAGCTACAATCTGATTTACTATTTCTTTGCTCTTATTGGATAATGGGATGATAATAATTTGTCAAAACTAAGAAATGAAATGCAAATTTCTTTTCTACAAAGACACAGGCAACATCACTTTATGCTCCCAGAGAAAGTTGGCACTTTGCACAGACTCAAATTTCATGCAACCATTCCCTTATCCCAGCTCAGCACTCAATAAAAAGACAAGAAGAATTTCCATCATCCCAAAAGTTTTTTGGTTCTCATAAAAATTCCCCTTCAACCTCAGAAGCACCCACAGAAGCAGACAGATTAATCTTTTCTCAGTAAAAAACAAAGTTTGGAAGAGTGATACATTTTTATTTTAAAAGTCACTTGCCTGATCTCTTTTGGCTGAATGTGGAGTGAAACCTCTTTCAAGGGGACAGTCTTACCTTCTCTCTAGTGTACTCCCTGCAGACTCAGCCCAATAGATCTGATCATCAGTGTATCTGCAATACCATCAGCTGACTGTTGTATGCTCAGGGATGATATAACAGAGACCTGAGATAAATAACTTTATATATACACGACAGCGATCCGCTCTCCATCCAGACATTTTAAAAACATCTTGATATGGAATTAAAACAGAGAGATGTGAAAAGAGGTGAAATTATTCAGGATATACAATGGAGGACTTTTATTACCAAGCTGACTGCATTATAAATCAAGTGCTCTGTAAATGCAATAAAACAATTGTTTAGTCTGCATGATTCATACCACAAACCTCAGTATTCTGTGTTTTGATCTTATTGCAGCAATAAACTGTCTAGACAGCAATTAACAAACTTTTTTTTTTCTTCAAATGTTTGGAGTGCCTTTGCTGCCTGATCAGCCCTCAGAAATACAGGGCTTTTTCTCTATTCCTATTAATTATTAGATTGATCAAGAAGCATGGTTAGCCATGCTCTGTAATTGTACCATGTTTGCCTTTAAGCAAATTGCTATAGGAAAAGTACGGATAATATTGTTTTTCATTACTACTAAGCAACTAAGATAAAGATTTATTTTATCATGGTGCTCTAGAATTAGCTTATAATTTATACTTAGTAATAGTGTGCCATTTTAGGCCTCAGTTCAACAATCTGCTTATGCGTGTGCCCAACTTTAAGCACATAAGTAATCCCAGGAGAATGTTTGCATTTAAATCTTGTTTCACAACTCCATGCTTTGCTGAATTATAGACAAATAATTGATCCCTCAAATATAGTTATCCCTTATCTTTTTACACAATAAGCAGAGCAGATGTGTTGTGTTTTAGTCTTAAGCTTAATGACTTACCAGTGGGAGGTGAAATGGAAGGGGTTCTGGAAGCCTAGGGCAGCTTCTGAGGGGAAAAAAAAAATGTTTGAGAAAAGCCTGCAGAAAGAGATTAAGATAACTTCTTCGGATACTCATTTCACAGCAGTGATGCAATGAAACCTTTAAAAACCTAGAACGTAATTATACAGAGTTTTAAAGACAAGTAAACAGAACCATCTTTCCATGGTGGCCTGAGCAGGTGAACCCTTCCTTTAAAGGAAGGATTTTAGGTGCAAGAGGCATCCACTCAGCAGCTGAACCAAGGCTATCGCAGGCCGCCGGGCGTTTGCTCAGCACAAGCACCGGGGCTGTAAATGTGTGTCCTGCGTGTGCATTAGGACCATAAGCAGAGAGCGACCCATCACACCCCAGCTCCCTTATACAGCCTCTTGCTTTAGGAGGTCGATGTCACTCTATAAAATTTACAGGAGATGAAAACAAACAGTCCCCCGATTTTCGCCTAGTATATAAAGCAAGGAAGCGGCATTTTGTTGGTTCTCGGGGCACCCGCGGCCGGTCCTGCTGCTGGCAGAGCCGCTCCGTGCGGCGGTCGGTGCTCGCCCTTGCTGGACAGCTCCCGGAGCGGGTTGGCCACCGCCGGGACTCACCTGCGCTCCTCGGCGGGGAGGAGCGGGGTGCTGAGCTCAGCTCTTCGCACGGGGCCGTTACAGGCAGGCGTCCAGCGGCAGCTGTAAGAAAGGGGAAGTCCAGCTGGGGTGCTCCGCCGGCTTTCATCTGCAGAAATAACTCCGTGGGATTTGGCTGCAATTCTAAATCAGTGACTAAATACATGAGGTTGCAAAAGCAAGATGAGGAAATTCACTTTGAAATTGCTTTTCAGAAATTATTTGAATAATAATCTTTTAAAGGAAAACGATTACAACAAAATTTTCTCACTCCCTGTTGTAGCAGTGGAAGTGAGAATGGAGAAAAATCCCCAAAGTGTACAGAAGAGAAAGGGGAAAAACTATCATCAAATCTGGTTTGATTAGCCTCAAAAGTGGAACAATCACAAAATAGTTGAAGCGGAACTTTTAAACTAAAGTTACAGAGTTCACAGTTTTCATTCACAGTGTTTCTATCAGAAAACTGTTTCACTTCTGCAGTGGTAAAATATTTTATCTAAATGCAAGAGAAAGGTCTAATCCTGATAAATGATGTATAAAACATGTTTGTCATCCTGACCTTCAGGACTAATGCAAGTAGTACTTGTAAGAGTCACAGGTTGTATACAAAACCATGAAAAAATACACTAAAATTTGGGAATTTGTTTTTGAAAACTATTTAGTTTATATTAAGTACTTAAAAGCATTTAATTTGTTAATGATACCCAAACTACACTACATTAAAATAAAACAGCGATTTCTCAGCCAATGGTGATGATAAGGTGACCGTTTCTAGTGCACTTGAAGAAGGACTCTATAAGTTTGACTTTCAGATGCTAAGGACTCCAAATGCCTCAGTTACTTATCCCTCTGTTGATAGTGACTCTAGTGTTGCAAATATTTGTGTGCCTGTTTCACAGTTTCATTTGCTTCCCTGGGAATATTTGAAAAAAAATTGTGTAATCCTGTGAAAATTAGGAGCAAGTTTCAGGCTTCATATTTATATTATTTATCTCTACAATGTTGAAATGTATATAAGCAGGAGGCTCAGCTGACCTTGAAATATAGGCAGGTGTCTTCATTTAATTCCTAAAAAAAAAAAACCAGCCTAGAAACAAAGAATAGAAAAGCTTGATCACATTCCATTTCATTGAGAAATTAACAGGGGGAAAAAGAAGAGTCTGCAAATAGATACAGGAGGATTCACATTTTACAGGTTATTGATTGAATAATGGATAAGTCCAGCACACAATAATTACAGTTTAAAAGTCTGGGTGTCAGGATTTGTCTGGAGGGGCTTGAGTAGTTGTGAGGGGAGACTATATAAGTCCAACCCTGGGAAGTGTGGGAACCACCACAGAAGTCAATAAATACCTCATAATCCTGGCAAATACTTGCTATGTTTGTTTGTTTTTTTAAATTTCAAAGAGTTTTGCTTAAAGAATTGTACACCATTTATGAAATCCTTCTCTTGCTTCAGCATCTTTTTTTTTTTTTTTTTCCTTCTTTTCAAATAATCTAATTCTTCTGGAAAGGTTGAAAACGAAGCTCTTGCTTTCACTTTAACTTGCTTTTCTTCTATTATGTATGAACACTAGGCAGACTTAGCAGGATTGTCCATGAAGTCAGAACTGCATCTTTGATATATTTTCCCTGGAGAAATATCTTTGTCTTGTTAAAAGGAAGGGATGTAGAACTATGAAGGCTTGTCAAACAGTTATTAGGAAACATGCACAGCCAGTCAAATCACATTCTGAGCTTGCTAACCTTGGCAGTGTCCCTTTAAAGTCACTGCAATCTGGAAACACACAAAATACATTGAAGGGTTTATCAGAAGAAGCAGCAGTGGCAAAGCTGAGATTTGCTGCCCTGCTCATCAGTGCAAGGTCTGGAGAGTGAAATCCTGGGGGGCTCGGTGCAGCCATGGCAGGGGTACCCAGCCTTCCAGGGGCTCCTGCTGCACACACCCACATCCCCTGGCCCAGGGCTAGAAGGGCCGATGGGGTCTGGCTGGGAAGCTGGTTTGCTTTAAGACATTTGCCATCACTAGCAGCATGCGAAGCACAAACAGGAGACTCATTTGGCTGCTCTGGCTGAGGTGGGGTCTGCTCTGGCTGGCCAGACTGGTCTGCAGCAAAACCAGCCACACGTTTCTTCTCACAACTCTTAAGGTATCTGTCCTGCAGCCCAGAAAACTGCTCCCAGTGTCAGGGAAAGCTGCCTTGCCTTGGAAAGGATGAGGAGCTTGTTCAGGAGGGACTTGTCCCCTTTGGCAGGGGCTGCCTGGGAGGAGATGTCAGCAGAAGGGAGGTGATGAAGAAGTCTCCACCAGCCCACAGCCTCGAAAAGCCAGGACAAGCTCAGAGGTGCAGCCAGGTTGCCCACTCACCCCCTTCAGAGTATGATTTTGCTTGTGGCTTTAATCCACATCGACATGCTCCCAAAACATAAGTCATACTTTGTTCTCTGACTGTCCTCAGGATTTTACCTCATTTAACACTCCACCTAACCAGGCACCCTGAAAAATTCTTGATGGCCTGTTAGCACATTCATTTTTTTGTGCAGGGGAAAAATAAGTCCCAGCATATTTTTTCCTAATTTGTTTTTAAATTTTAATCTCAGGCATTATTTTATTCCTAGTCTTAAAAAAAGAGAGGGCAAGGACTGTGCTGATGGGTCTTACAAAGTTGTGTGAAGTTAGATAGATAAATAAATAAATAGTAGTAGGGAAGAAAAAAAAAAAAAAAAAAAATCTGATGTGTCTCCTGTGCTGCTACTCAGAAACTGCTGCCTGTAATACTCCAGCCAGGCACACTCATTGTACAGCCAACAGCAAAATAATAAATGTTGTTAAGCAAGATAGCTGAAATTCATTAATGTTTGTTGGTTTGTTTTTTTTCTTTCCTCCTTTTATTTTACACAAGAGCAAAACTGTGTTATTAGAGGAGATGAAAAAGTAGGGCTGGTTAGCTATTTTTCAAGATATTTTTGCAGAAGCACGAAACAGCTTCTACAAGAGGGAGGTGCTACTATAACTGCCAAGCTGGATGCAGATGTTACAAGTTTGTTGTTGTTTTTTTTAAATTAACATTGTCTCTCTCAAATAACAAATAGCACTTCTAGCAGTCATCTTACAAGGCAGAAAATCTTTAGGGCAAAAAAAAACCCCACAACAAAACCAACAAACCATATTTCAAAGACCATGGAAATTGTTCAAAACATAAATAGAAAATCCCACAAGACTCACCTACTTCATAGTTTTATTCTAAATTCAGATAAATTTCTTCAATTGCTCCTGTCCTTTTCCAAAGCAAGCCTAAATTCAGCAGAAAGTAAAAGTCTTAGAGGAGGAGAATCCCCTCTAGCTCAGTTTTATAGGAAAGTCAAGGAAAAAGAGCTTCACCTGGTTTTGCCTTTAAAAAAAA